>OVBE01008542.1:0-13984 GCA_900406425.1 Iberis pinnata | reverse complement strand
CCAAAAGTTCCAAAAATACCACACACTCTCAAATGTTCCAAAAATACCACAAACATATAAAGTGAATTTTAAGGGTTTATAATTTAATTTTTTTTGTTTGGGTTCACTAAATAGAGTTTATGGTTTAGTTTTGAAGGGGTAGGGTATGGTTTTGGAGTTTTAAGGTTTAAATTTTAAGTTTTAAAGCTATTTCAAATTTGTGTTATTTTTGGAACAAAAACATTTTTGTGATATTTTTGGAACTTTTGGATGTGTGTGGTATTTTTGGAATAAACATAATTTTTGGTGGTATTTTTGAAAATGTCCCATAAAAAAAATTGATTTGCTATTTACTGACTAAATCAAATAATCAACAAGTTTTTAACAATTTATGATTTTATCGTATATTTGTCAAAAAAAATTTCCGACCACATGGCCAAAACATAAACATTTATTTATAAGGATATTTATTTGTCTATATTTTTAAAAAAAATATTTATTTGTCTATTATTGCTCTAGACTTGTATATATTGTTCTTTCTTAGAATAATTTTTATTTTAATAATTAATTTTACCTAGAAAATTCATATAATATTTTTAAAGTGATATTTATTTTTTATTTGTGTATATTGCTCTAGACTTGTACATATTATTCTTTCATAGAATAATTTCCATTTTATTAATTAATTTTACCTTCAAAATTCATATAATATTCTATGCAAAAACCCAAATATTCACTCTACATAAATATAATTAAAAAATCTATAAAAAAAATAATTCAAGAAACCTGCCCATGTGGGCAGTTCCAAATAAATCTCCAGAATCGATGCTTCAAATACATTGGATGATTACTAAACAACACAAGAAAATCAGAAGACCCAATCTTTGTTAACACACACAACTTCTCTCCTTTTAGAATCTCTTGTCTACTTTTGACTTTCCTTTTTGTTAATGGATCATGTAACTTCAAGTGAGTTACTTATTGATGATCTTCTTGAAGATTATTGGTTCTATGAAAACTTATTTACAAAGAAATCAAGATTCTTAAGGTATTGTCACTCAGATCCTTACCCTTCTTCTTCTTCTTCTTCTTTGACTTCTATTCAAAAAATGGGAGATTCGGATCCGAAGAAGACTCCAGAAGCTCCTAAAGGGAGATGTTTGATCAAGACACTATCCATAGATAGAATAGAAGATGGATCCAAGACCAAGCAAGTCTCTGAATTGATTAGGGTTCAAGAACAGAGACAAGTTAAGTCTTTCTTGCAGAAGAAGAAACCTATGAATCTTCCCAAATCCGGATCTCATTCGGCTCCAGGGAAGATTCAAGAATCTTCTGTAGAGCGTTGTTTGATCCGGACACCTTCTTTGCCGCCCCGGATAGAAAAAAGAGAGGTTGATTGCGAGGCGAAGATGATCAATAAGCTGACAAGACAGTTCTCTGAAAAGGTTAGGGTTCTAGAGCCAATAAAACCTAGTGAATGTTACTTGCATAAGAAGGAAACTTTGGTTCAAGACAAAAGAAGGAACAGAACAGGAGGTAGTAATAGTGTCAAGATTAGTTTACAGAGAACTCAAACGATGCCAAGTAACATAAGAAGAGAAGAAGAAGACGAATTTGAAGATCAAGAAACCGATTCAAGAATGGGATTCTTGATCCGAGAAGCCCTAGCTAATTCACATAATAATCCTCCAAAGGTAAATAGTTCACATTCTTTACATAAAAAAGTAAGTGTTTTTCGAAAAATCTAAAAGGGCATATTTATTTTTATTTTACTTTTGTTAAACCGTGAATTTTCGAGTTTTTGGCCTATAATATTTTTGCGCACTCAAAATTATCTTTTTACTATAAAAAAAATCATGTCATAATCGGCATATGTATCTGTTTGAAAAGGTTTATTTCCGATGGATTTGAAATGATAAATCCACCGGTTATAGTTGGAAAGCGATAATAATTTTATCGAGGATTTCTCGAGAAACTAGATTGTCGATATGTTTGTTGGTAATTTGTCAGAATTTTCTAACGAATATCCGACTATAATTTTCACGGACTACAACTTATTACAAAATTCTTCGGTTTCTTGCCGGTTTTTATTGAAAATCAATCGAAAATACCATATGACAATATTTTTTGTAATGTTTAGATATTTCAATATAAATAAAATTCTTCCATACCAACAAAATTTAAACCAATTCTTGCACTATGAGTAGACCAATCTGATTGATATAAAATCTGAACTTTGGTGCAGGTTTCGAGCAATCAAAGGCAGAAACAACCAAGAAACTTGAGATCAGAAGAAACTGTAATGGTCAAACAAGGAAGCTCAAGTCCCAAAACGCTGCGTAAAACGTTAAGCAGCATAGAAACAACCAAAGAGATTCAAAGCATGAAATGTTGTTTTGACCAGTTGGTAGAGCCACGTGTAGCAACCGGACTGGCTACACCTCCTAAGGTTCCTAAGGATTCAAGAAAAGAAATGAAAAATCAGATCAAATTTTGGGCTCGAGCAGTAGCTAGTAATGTTCGACAAGAATCTTGAAAATTATTTCTCTTCTTGTAGTTTAATTACACTAATCAAATAACGATTTATCATAACATTATTCCGTAAATATAATTTTTAATTAGTTAAACAATAATTTATTCGGTACTCGGACTCAAACTTTAGACTATGCCCGTCAAAACTTTCGAACCGGATATACCGAACCGAACTGATATTCGGTCAATTCAATTAAATGTTAGTGTGATTTGAAAGGAGACCGACCGGTGAAATATCGATTCTAGTTCGGGTTTCGATTCATTTCAGCAACAACAAACTAAATGAACCAAACCTTTTACTTTATACTACATATTTTCTGCCAAAAAATTAAATCTAATGAATCGAATTTGCTAAAGTTAGTTGAATAAACAAAAATTAACCGAATGAGTTTTAGTTTAGAACACATAATAACAATGAAAGTCAAATTCAAAAACCGATCTCCGAACCGAAGTGAAATTATTTTCAATTTAATTCGACAAATATTATATACACCGATTAAACCAAAAATTAAACCAACGAACCGGATAAACCGTACAAATTGAATTGAATGGTCATGCCTACTTTAGAATTTTTTTTCGAAAATAAAAATACTTTTGAGTTTTTAATGAGTACGAATTCAAATTTTCATTTTTATAAAATTTGAGATATTGGATTGTTTTGGTGTAACTAAAAATAAAAAATAAAAAGACAAAAATAAATCTTTGGTATCATAATTCTTTCCGATCCTTGTGAAAAAAAATGAGATTCTTCTGTTGATGTGATTATGATGTTCTTTCTATCTTTTTTGACAAGAAAAAAAGTCATGATTATGATGAAGAAAATTAACGATTGTGAGATAAACAAGGAAAAACATTATAATTTGTGATCTGATTGTGATTTATGCAGAGTTTCCTAGAAGCATTCAAATTAAAAATATATAACTTATTCTATTTCGATAACATTACACGTAAGTACGTTGAATCATGTTGCCTTATATTATATTAAAAACTTGCGACGTAATTAGATTGAATTGGTTCGTAATTGCAGAGATCTCTTGTAAGACTAAAGCAATAATAATTTTAGATTCATTTCTTCAACTTCAATATTTTAATACTCGCTCTGTTTCACGTTACTACCTAAAGTTTTCACAGATTTCACATATATTAAAATAATAATAATTGTTTTTCTCCTTTATAAAAAAAAAATGATACTTGTTTCTCTTTCTAACTCACTTCAATTAGGGGTGTAAATATGGGTTTCCGTTCGGGGATGTCTCTTAACCCATTCTATTGCGGAGCAATTTTAAGTTACAAATTTTTAAGCAAAAGAAGACAAAAAATTGGCGTTGCCGGTTGAGTCTATACAAACAACGAGTTTTTATGGACAAACCCGCATGATTTTGGGCTACAAATTTTCAAGATTTGATGCTTTTCTATTTTAATTATAAGTTCTATTTGTTTTTTACTTTCAAGTTTTTAAATTTATGGAGTGATTTTTTTGCACATTTATATGGATTGTAACTTTTATGGTTTTTATTCATGCACTTTTTATAGGACTTTAATTAAGATATTTTAGACAATAATTATTATTATTTGTTTCTTTTTTTAAAAAAATCATAGCGATAATTTCTCGATTCTCATTATAAGAAGTGTTAAGTATTTATTAATGCATAGTTTAACGTAACTTAATATTATTATACATCAAATTTGATAAGAAAATAAAAGTAAAATATTTATTTAGTTTGCATAGTTTAATGTCTGCGAACAACTCGCAAAATCCGCGGCTATTAAGTGGTGCAGATTAGGGTTATGATATTTTGAACCACGGGTTTATACGGTCCGATCCGCCATAACCCGCAAACAAAACATGCTTATAGCGAGGCATGTTAAATGGGGCGGGTTAACTTGCACTGACACCCCTAACTTCAACAATATTTCCTCCAATTTCAATGCTTAGAAAAAACTAGAATATTATGATGTTTATTTCTCTCTTCTTAATTATTAACATTATGTGTATAAACAGGGTTTCTAGTTCTGGTGGTAAAGGGCTCACAGCTGTGAGTTCTGTCACATGGGTTCGAATCTCGACCACTGTCAATTAACATGGAGTCCGGATACCAGGGTCATCAACAAAAAAAACATTATGTGTGATAATTTTTTTAATAAAAAAGTGTGTTTGAGTGTTTTTAAAAAGAAAATGATATTAATTATAAAAAATAAAAAATTCAAATTTTGTGAAACAAAAATAAAATATAGAAAATCAAGTAATATATAACATATTTAGTGTTGGTTTTGATAACCGTTCATCCGTCTTCTTCAAGTATTGTTGATTCATGTTAATTTTCGTATATAATATTAGCCGGCATAAATAAAGATCGATTCGAATCTTTTTGAAAAAGTATTAATTTACATGTTATGATTTTTTGTTCAACAAAACATACGAAATATTTTGCAATTATATATATATATATATAGGACATTCTCAAAAATACCACAAAAAGTTTGGTTTATTCCAAAAATACCACACATTCCCAAAAATTCCAAAAATACCATAAAAATGTTTTTGTTCCAAAATACCACAAAATTAAAATAACTTTAAAACTTCAAATTTAAATCCAAAAATCCCAAAACCCAATACCCCCTTCAATACTAAACCCTAAACTCTATTTAGTGAACCCAAACCCAAAATTTTAAATTCTAAATTCTTAAAATTTACTTTTTATGTTTGTGGTATTTTAGGAACATTGGAGAGTGTGTGGTATTTTTGGAACTTTTGGGAGTGTGTGGTAGTTTTAGAATTTAAACTTCTTTTGATGGTGTTTCAAGGAATTCCTCTATATTATATATATATATTTGGTGGAAACTAAGAACATTGCACAAAATGACTTTTATACAAGTAACTATTAACTACATATTTAGTTTAGTGGTTAAATTTTTTATTTTAACACTCTTTACACTAATATTCGATTAGATATAGATGTGGAAATCCACATTATATAAAGATGAACCTTATCGATATAATTGTAGAAAGAAAGAAAAAAACAAATGACCGTTAATTACGTATTGTTATTTAGGATATGTAGTTGCTAGCATCCAACAAAATTCATTACATTTACTATTTTTGCTACTAAATCATTTTACACAAAAGAGCTAACAGACAAATCTCACTTGTTTTCTTACACTTTAACAGATGACAGAAAAATATGGGATCAGTCAAATCACAAGTAGGGAAATAAAGATTAAAGAATTTTTAAAAGCATCTAAACTAAAAACTAAAAATGTAAAAAAAACACAAATTACAAACAAGTCACCAAATTGGTATAGAAAAAGGGATTTTTTTTGAAAAATGCCATATTTTTGGTCAAATTTGTCAAAAATATCATAAACACTTAACTTTGTGAAAAATACCATAAAAATGGTGAACAAGATTGGAGAATGTTGCCCACGACAGTTGTTTTTAACTGTGGACAACCGTAATGGACAACATTTTCCAATCTTGTCCACTATTTTATGGTATTTTTCATAAAGTTTAGTCTTTTTGGCATTTTTGACAAAAGTGATCAAAAATATGGTATTTCTTGTAATTTTTCTTAAAAAAAATAAAATAAGTAGCCACGATTTTTAAAACTACAACAATATACCAAAAGTAAATAAATACCAACAAAAGAAAGAAAAAAACTACATAGTTTTTATACTTTTTTGCATGCGGCACACAGGTTTTTCATTATAAATAGAAAGTACAACTATTTACTTAAGAAAATAAAAAAAATAAAGTGTGTGTGGCACATGTCACACACAAATGCAATCTAGATTCGCTATTGTTTTTTATTTCTTGTTTTTCTTAATTAGAAAATCGTCTTTAGAGTTCTGAGTCCACAGACTTTGAAGGATGAACAACTTTCCCAACTCAACAGTGGAAGCAGACCACTCTGTTGGATTTAATACCAATTGTGTGAGTTCCTTCGAATCAATAACGAAAAGACCCGCATTATCTTTCTTTATCATTTAGTGCTGTTAACGTCAATACTTCCTCCGTTTTTTTAATATTAGATGTTTGAGGATTTTCACACATATTAAAAAGACATATTACAATTAATTATTAAATGCAATGTTTTTTAAGATAAACAATTTTTTATAAATTTCAATCAATAGTATTTAAGAAAATTCTAATTTTGTCTGTGTGTTGAAATTTACAATATGCAATTAAAATCATATTGAAAACTAAAAAACATCTATTTTTTTGAACAAAAAATCATATAGAAAGTCTATTAATGAAAAACATAGGGAATATTAACTCGTGAAGTTCTGCGTGTAAGGGGTGAACACAACCTATATAATCTTTTCGTGCATATAACATCTATGCCACTTAAAGGGTTATCATATTTTAAAGATCGATCTATGAAACAAACAAACAATGTATTTACCCATTTGGAGATAGCTATATGAAAAAAAAAAAAATTAAAATTTATATCTTGAACAAATTCAATTATTTTTACTTACGCTTATGGGCAGGTCATCAATTTGTATGTATAATTAAATTAGATCACTCGAATATGATTATGATTAAACAAATCACAAGTTATTAAATGTATATAAATTAAAGTCTCCAGTTTGCACTTTAATCTTTAATATGAAATTTTAATTTATTGCCATGAATCTCCACTGTATACATTCTTTTCCATAATATCATTTTGTTTCAAATACTTGGTCTTATAGACATTCACACCTAACTCATCAATTTGTTAATTTAATTAGTCAGCATTTAGATCAAATGGAAGTTCCAATATACTTTACTATCCGACGATGCAATTTTTAGTGATTATTCAAGCGATTTTTTGCCATATTTTTTCACTCAATCCCGATTTTCATGGAGATCTCATTCATGGAAATTGATGCTTATTGCCGAAATTAAAAAAATTCGATGCCCATTAACACAACAGTTTCCTAATTTTTCATCCAACTGCTCTTTAGCAGTTATTTCTTTATTATCACGATTTTTTGATATTGAATTACCCCTCTGTTTATCATCGATACCATCTTCTTCATTTCTCACAAACACCATCTTTCTCTCAAACACAAGTTTTTCCATGGAACAAAACATGGCACAAGGAATTCAACAGATTGATTTAGGGATTAATGATCCCCCTATTCTTCTACCGATGGATGTTGTAAGCCAAGCCGTTTTCGAGAATCAACACAGTCTCATCGGCCGTCCATTAATGCCCCGTAAACAGAGCCTTCGTTCCATCATCGCCAACTTGCCTAGGAGTTGGGGACATATCGGTGTAATTCGTGGCAAATCCTACAGGGACAACGATTTCAGTTCGTGTACTCCTCTGCTGAAGCTTTGGAGATGGTGATTCGACGTGGACCGTGGGCATTATCGGATCGTATGCTGGTGGTTCAGCGATGGTTACCGGGACAAGATGATATGAAACTTAACCATATCCCATTATGGATCCAAATTAGAGGGATCACGATGCAATACCTTAACCAGGAGGTAGTTGAACACATAGCTGAGGCTTTGGGACCAGTTATGGAGGTTGAATTTAACCAGCATTTCGAAACCAGATTGGACTATGTACGAGTGAAGATTAATTGGCACATTGATTGCCCACTCCGCTTCTAACGCAACTTCCAATTCTATCCAGGTGTTAACAATTTGCTACATTTTAAATATGAGCGATTACGTGGTTTTTGCAGTCTCTGTGGACTTCTCACTCATGATACTGGAGGCTGTCTTTTACCCAATGGTGAAGGTGATGATCATCTTGATGATCCTAATGAAGATGACATTGACCCGCAATCAAATGGTTTCGTCCAGCCATATGAAAACAGAGGCATAGAGATTCGCGAAGTCAAAGCATATGAGCTCTATGTTCCGCAACCGGCCGAACCAGTGGCAATGATTGAAGAAGGTGGAGGTTTAACGCATTATCAAGATGAGATTGTGACAAGAAAACGAAAATATGACGATAAAGCGGGACCGAGTAACTCAAGTCCTGTTCCGAAATATGAAACCCATGATAATGAAATCGATCACAACAATGAACTCCGAGGCGTGGTGGGCTCGATACCACCACAAGATCAATAAGGACAATCACTTGGAACTACCGTGGTTTGGGAAATGACCTGGTAGTTCGACATCTAAAGGATTTAACAAGACGGTTATCTCCAGATTTCATTTTCCTTATGGAAACAAAACAACAAGATGATTATGTGAATCAA
This sequence comes from Iberis pinnata, assembly GCA_900406425.1. Taxonomy (NCBI): domain Eukaryota; kingdom Viridiplantae; phylum Streptophyta; class Magnoliopsida; order Brassicales; family Brassicaceae; genus Iberis; species Iberis pinnata. Next base: position 5,263 of record OVBE01008542.1, on the reverse strand, counting down.
GTGGTTTCAAAGTTAGGATTTACTTCTTCTAAGATAGTTTCTCCTTTGGGTCGAAGTGGCGGTTTAGTAGTCATGTGGAAATCGTCCATCTTTTTTTATGTTATTAGCTTTTGTTCTAATGTAATTGATCTTCATGTTAATATGAATGGCTTTGACTTCTATTTATCATGTGTTTATGGTCATCCACAACAAGCATTTCGTCAAAATATTTGGAATAAACTAGAAGACATTGCACAAAACCGTATTGCACCTTGGATGTGTATCGGTGATTTAAATGAATTGAAAGATAATTCTGAGAAAATAGGAGGTCGAATTCGATCTCAATGGTCTTTTCAACATTTTCGTCATATGCTCAACAGTTGTGATTTTTCGGGATTTAAATCACATTGGTGATCGATTTTCTTGGTATGGAAAAGATACAACTCCGACATTCAAAGTTGTTTGGATCGGAAACTTGTTAATACTCGGTGGCTCAATCAGTTCCCAGCTTCTATTACGGAATTTTTAGAAGTTGGGGTCTCAGATCATTGACCGGTTTTTACCAAAATTCTTTTTGACAACCCACCTCAACAACATAAATTCAAATATAACGATCGATATCACACACATGATGGTTTCAAAGAAGCTATTTCTGACGGTTGGCAGACTAATATACCTCTTCATCATTCGTTACACACCCGACTAAGCTACTGTCGGACTTCGTTATCAAGATGGAAAAAACGTCATAGGCTAAACTCTAGAGAAGAGATCAAGATGTACAGATTTCGATTATCAGAAGCTATTAAGAAAGGTTCATCACCATATATTGTTCAAGAATATAGAAAACAATTAAACCTCGCTTACATTCGAGAGGAAGAATATTGGAGAATTAAGAGTAGAAATAACTGGCTAAAGAATGGGGACCGTAACACAAAGTTTTTCTTTCATACTACTCAACAGCGAAAAGCAATGAACCAAATCTATACTCTCACAGACTCTAATGGGGATCGACAAACAAATCATGTTCAACTTATTGATATTGCTTCGAATTATTTCAAAAATTTATTCGCAAGTCAAACGAATCCCTCAAACTTCAACCAGATATTTAATGGATTTCCACGTAAGGTGACAGATGCAATGAATACCGAGCTTACACGAAGTGTGAGTAATGAAGAAATCGACCAAGCTGTATTTAGTATTGGAGCTATAAAAGCCCCAGGACCAGATGGATTTCCAGCAAATTTTTACCATCGTCACTGGGATTTAATAAAACATAATGTTTATACAGAAATTCGTGATTTCTTTGAACATGAGAGATTGGACAATATGCTCAACCATACCAATATTTGCTTAATAACGAAGATTGATAACCCGGTTCATATGACGGATTTCCGACCCATTTCTCTTTATAATGTAAGCTATAAAATATTATCCAAGGTTCTAGTAAATCGACTGAAGAGTCATCTCCCTTTCTTGATTGCTGAAGAACAAGCTGCTTTTGTCCCTCATCGAATGATAACTGATAACGTGCTAATTTCCCATGAAATACTACATTCTCTGAAGGTACATAAACGAGCCTCGAAAAGCTATATGGCAATAAAAACAGATATATCAAAGGCTTATGATCGCTTAGAATGGTATTTTTTGGAGCATGCGATGCTCTGCATGAATTTTGCACCAACATGGGTGCGTTGGATAATGTTGTGCGTCAAAACAGTTACTTTTTCTACCCTGATCAATGGAATCCCACAAGGCTCTATTTCTCCAAGTAGAGGATTAAGGCAAGGTGATCCCCTATCGCCTTACATATATATTTTATGCACTGAAGTTTTAAGTTTTATGATCAAACGCGCAATACAACAACTACGTCGTGTTAGGATTAGTAATTTTCGACCATCTGTTAGTCATTTATTCTTCGCGGATGACTCAATCTTTTCTGTAATGCCAATATTCATTCGGCTAGAGTCTTGAAAGATATCTTTACACAATATGAATGGGCATCTGGACAACTTATTAACTACTCAAAATTAACAATTACATTCGGTTCACGAATTAATCCTGCGCAGAAAACCCGGATTCGTAATCTCTTACAAATTCACAATGATGGTGGTACGGTGAAATATCTGGGCTTACTTGAAATGATTGGTTCGAAGAAAATTGAGGTGTTCCGTTCTATAGTGGACAAGATACAACAACGAACATCATGATGGTCTAAAAAGTTCCTTTCATTAAGTGGTCGGGAAATCTTACTAAAATCAATTGCCTTTGCAATGCCGATTTATTCCATGGGTTGTTTTAAACTTCCCAAGGGGATTATTGAGGATATTGTTAAACTTATAACCCAGTTTTGGTGGTCTAAACCGAACACGGCTAGTTCAACACGTTCCTTGCATTGGATTAGTAGGAATAAATTAGCCGTACCTAAATGTGAAGGGGGGCTAGGTTTTAGTGATATTGAATTATTCAACAAAGCACTACTCGCAAAACAGATTCGGCGGATCCAACAACAACCATCTAGTCTACTAGCTTATTTGTTAAAAGGTCGGTATTTTATAACTAATAATATCCATACTGCCCGGCTTGGCACAAAACCTTCTTACGGATGGCGTTCAATACTTTTTGGTAGAGATATCATCAGCTCGGGATGTAATTTTATAATTGGGAATGGACAGTTAATACATTTATGGAACGATAAATGGCTACCTATGCATCCCCCTAGAGCTCCAATTCCAAAGATGATAGGTATTCAGGATGACGATACTGTTTTGTCGTTAATTACCGAATCAAACTCGTGGAATCATGAACGGGTAAATGAATGGATAAGCTAGGATGATGCAACTTTGATATCAAAAATCAAATTACCCTTTTTCAAAACAAGAGATTCAGTTCAGTTGTTTGGTCATATAACTCCAATGGAATTTCAACTGTTTGATTGGGTTATCGGGTAGCCACACAACTATACTCAACGGAGTTAACTGATGTTCGAGAGACTACACCATTATGTTTACATACAAAAATATGGAAGTTGGACATTTTACCACAAATAAAGCATTTTCTTTGGCGTACAACAGTAAATATTTTGGCAACAAAGTATGAACTACACTGAAGACATATGATTAATGATGCGGCTTGTCAAGCTTGTGGAGAGGATGAGACTTTGAATCATCTATTTTTCTTATGTCCACATGTATCCAATATTTGGCTAGCTAATCCACTTCTCAACACAAATCTCCTTGACGAAGATATCACTTTTTTTATCTAAACTCGAACAACTCTTTACAAGTGCAACAATCCCGGCTAATGGTAATTCATATGACAATCTACAATTTTGGTTATTATGGCATATCTGGAAAAGCAGAAACCGCCTTATATTCCAACAAAAACAAGATGATTGGAAGAATATCGTACAGAAGTCAATTAGTGAAGCTAAAAATTGGAGATTAAATAATCCGCTATGGCCCCCGAAACAATCCCGACGAAATAATTCAGAATGGAAAAGGCCACCACATGCTTACATTAAGTGCAACTATCATGCTGCATTCATCAATTCTGATACTGAATCAAGAGCTGGATGGGTATTCAGAGATTTCGATGGACACTACATTCATTCAGCCCATGCTTTAGGTAATAAAGTGCAATCTGGACTGGAAGCTGAAGCACAATCCGTCATTATAGCAATACAACATGCTTGGATTCATGGTTTCAAACGAATAATTTTTGAAGGGATTGCCAATAACTGGTCAATACGTTTACCAACAAAACACAAAACTATATTCTCACAAACTGGACTCGTGACTACATTTATTGGCGAAACAAATTTGAAGATGTTATACTACATTGGATCCCTCGTAGAAGTAATAAAACTTCTCACTGTTTGGTCAAATCTATTCAAGCTTCAATGTGTTTATATAAATTTTATAACATTATTCCTAAATATATATTCATAGCTTTGTATGAAGATTACTTTGTATCATTTAGTTAATCATAATAAAGTGTGTTAAAAAAAAAAAATAGTCAGCATTTAGATTATTGTTTATCTTTTCAGACGTGACAACCCTTTTTTTGCACAAACGTGCCAACTTCTTTTCAGCATATATCAAAAATACAACTTTTAAAAATTTTATTACAAAAATACCAGAAAAAATATTCCAAAAATACCACTAAATTATTTTTGCTAACATATCATAAAATTAAAAGAAATTTTGAAAACCAAAAATTAAACCCTAAACAAAATAAAAACTAGATCCTAATCCAAAAAACGAAACCCTAATTAAACCAATAATCTCAAGTCTTAAGCTTAAATTGTAAGCTCTTAAAAGTTATTTTATATATTTTTATATTTTTGCAAAAAATTATTAATAAATTAAAGAAAACAATTATGAGTTATTGGGAATAAATCTCATTTTACCGTATTTCATGCAATTCTTCATGAAAGAGCTCCTATTAATTTTCTTTTTCTCACGAAACAAAAGTACGAGAGATTATTAAAGAATGAACATGAGAAAAAAAGAAAAGAAACATGAGAAACCAAGCTATGGATTGAATTGGCTTTTTCTCAAAATGCATGTGCGAAGCTAAAATGACCTCCCAAAATTAAGTATGATTGAAATATACTTTGCTTCGAGAAGATAAGAAGAACTTGCAAATGAAAAAAAAGCGGTTGTAATAGTGATCTTCAGGAGAAAGCAAATGTATTTTGGCCAATTTAAAGATGGTTAATTGCGTCAACTACACTATTAAAGTCTGACTAACTTTAATTTCTCTTAAACGAAGCTCTAACATAATTGTTAGGACTTAAAGTATTCAATGGAGCTCCAGTTAAAACTTGTTGAGTTGGTAGTATTGTGTCTCTTGCATAGAAAGAAACGACACATATATAGTCATGAGCTGGCTCCGCATCCAGGATTCCTCGGAACACGTCCATTTACTGTTCAACCTCAACGCCGGGTTCATGCTCTACCCCACGCAGTTCTTGTCTATCATACTCGTGTTCTTGTCCACCATTCTCTGATTCCTGTCCACCAGCCCGCTCTGCTTTTCCATCATCCTCCTCTGCTCGTCCACCATATTCTTCTTCCAATCTAATTAAACGCACTTCCATCCACGGCCGTACATTCTTGTTTTCACCTTGTCCATCGTCCCTTATGTCGTCCTTTACGAACATATCAACACTCCCTTGCCCAGTTTCCACCTCCACCCTCGCTCTTTTATTCGGTCCACGATCCCCCCCCCCTTATGTCCACTGCTTCGCACAACACTTTCTATCCTGTCCACTGTCTGTAGA
>OVBE01008541.1:0-17068 GCA_900406425.1 Iberis pinnata | reverse complement strand
TATTATAGGACACTGATAAACAAAGCCACCACACCAACGAGTACAAGCATCACATCGAAAAGAATCATGAACATATCCATAATCAACCTTCAATGTTAGGGGATGAGGATGTAACGCATGTTGTATTCTACGAGGAGTATATGCACATGATTCATGTAATATAAAGTCATCACACTCCATACAAGAATAGAAATTTCCTTCAAAGATAGGTAGTACACAAGCTTGGCAAAGCTTGTTTTCATTGTAAAGTAGTGTGCTAACCTCGAGCTCATGAAGAAAGTGTTCATGAAGAAAATGATATATCACTCCATTAGATATCATATGAAACGGCTCAACATCTTGCGTTAGATCATCTTCTTCCACACCTTGTAGTTCTTCACCATCACACACATCACCTCGTAGAGCACACCTTGAATGAACAAAATAATCACTACATTTTTCACAAGCATATCCACCATAATCATTGTTAATAATTTCACGACAAACTCCACAAAACCATTCTCCAGAAAGGAGAGAAGAAATGTAGGAGACACGGTGCAAATGACGGGATATCTTGATGATGCGTGGAGAAAACATACAGTCGTTATGAGCTACAAAATTGCATTTGAGACAAACGTAAGTGGGATTATGCTTTCGCACCAAACCACATACATTGCAATCTAAACACGCTTGCCTTGGGAATGAGGTGAGAGGGTGGTCATGCCTTTTTGGTTGATCTACAATAAAAGGTATTGCTCCATCGCACATGTAGGATGCATGAAAACCTGACAGATGGGACAGTGATATACCAGATATTTTGCTCTTCTTCCACAACATATACACGAAATAATGCTCTAATAGTTATAATGATAGTAAAGTTGGAGAGAGTGGTGAGGATGAAAAGGATGTTTGATTTTAAGAGGAGACTCAACACATTCTTTGTGATATATATGACCATCTTTACTAAGATAATAGTGTGTGCCAAAATATGAACCACAACATATGTAACACCCACCGGTGACATCAAATTCTTTATTGTTGCACCAAAAAAAAGGTTTTACGGTGTCATCACAACTTGTAGAGAGATTGTATTCTGGTAAAGAAATGATCGGAAAAGAGGTGAATTTCTTACTAGGGTCGTAATGTTTTAACATTCGCACAAGAGGGCAAATAAAAAGAGGATTCGAGGAGTAGTTTGGGGTTATAGGATTGTATATGGGATGGTGGTAAACCCAAATTAGTTTACCATCCTTTTCTATCCCATGAAATTCGCCTTCGGATTCCATGCTACCGAAGCTTGTTCTGTTTCTTTCTATCTCTCTCACACACAAATATAATTATTTTTTTACCAACTTTCTTAAGTTGCCAATATACATTATCTGCTATTTTCAACTCGATGTAATGTTTGTGGTCTCTGTTTATCGTTGACATGGGGTCATATAAGTCTTCTTCAATTCTTCGCTATACAATAATTAAGAACTTGTCCACAACAAAAACGACACGGATACAAAAACAATCAACAACTTTCGACCCGTGACCATAAGAACCATTTAATGGGTGCTCACCAATCTCCACCGTCCATCTTTTGGATATTTTCCAAAGAAAAGTCCGGTCCAATCCTACAATTATCGGGTTTATGAGTTTTTCGCTTTGGTTCTCATATAATTACAAGCCTATTTTAAAAGCGTAGGCCCATATAAACTTAACGGTAGTCTCATAGATTCAAAAGTCCTGCAAGGAAGCAAGTTAATACTAGTGACTAGTGAGAATCAAAAGATGAAAGCAATGGTATGACTTGTGCAATGGTGTCACAGCTTTGCCTTAATGCTTCGTATATCACTTTTAAAGGTGGAGAAAGTGTTAAGGAAAATATACAATCACATCCATGATATATTGTGATTATCAAATCACTACAAATCTGTTACCATGATTTTCTCTCGTAATTACCATACGAATAGTTTTACTTCTATATATACATACATATATATATATATATATATATATATATTGTTGTACACTCTTTCATGAATATAAGTTGAATCCATTCCTATATGGTATCAGAGCTACCGATACCCTAATTTTTTTTTCTCTTTTCTTTCACGTACAACACAGCCGATCTCTATGGCTCCTTCTGACAACTCCTCTCCTCTTTCATCTGATACTATCACTATCTCAGATTCACAACAGCTTCTTAACATTAATATGACTAATATTACAAAGCTCACCACAACCAATTACCTTGTGTGGAAGAAACAAGTTCATGCTCTCTTAGATGGCTATGAACTTGTCCAACATCTTGAAAGACCTTCTAAGGCTCCAACCCCTACTCTCACCACTGATGGTGCCATTGTAACTAATCCTGCTTCACTCACTGGAAAAGACAGGATAAACTCATCTATAGCGTTCTTCTTGGGGCTATATCTCTAGCAGTATAGCCAGTTGTGTCTCGTGCCACCACTACCTTTGAAATATGGGATCACCTTGCTGCAACCTATGCAAAGCCAATCCAAGGACATATTAAACAACTCAAACATCATCTTTAACAGTGGACTAAAGGCACCAAGTCAATTGATAAGTACATTCAAGGACTCATCATAAAGTTTGATCAACTGGTAGTGTTGGGCAAAATAATTGTGCATGAAGATCAAGTGGACCAGATTTTAGGAGGCTTACCAGAAGACTACAAATCCGTAGTTGAGCATATGGATGGCCGTGAAAAATCACCATCAATACTTGAACTTCATGAGAAGCTTCTCAACCATGAAGCCAAATTGCTAATTGCTCCTACTGCTGCCAGTCTCTGCTAATGTTGTTACCCACCGTAACAAGCCCCAGAATTACATGCAATGACCAAATCAATGGAGTGGATAATAACAGAACATGAACTCCAAAGGCTGGACACCAAAACTCTACAATGGGAAATGTCAGATCTGTGGTGTTCATGGCCACAGTGCCAAGAAATGCAGTCAACTCCAGCAATATCAATCTCAGTTTTCTCGTGGTGGTACTTCCATGGTGCAAGGATATGTCCAGTCTCGAAACTCATGGAAACCTAGGGCGAATCTCGTTACTAATACTCTTCCAAACAGTGACCAATGGCTCCTCGACAGCGGAGCCTCCCACCATATTACTAGTGATCTCGCAAACCTGTCTCTTCACCAACCATACTCTGGGAATGATGAGGTTATGATTGGAGATGGTTCAGGTTTGAATATCACTCACACGGGTTCTGAAACTCCGCCTTCTAATTTCCAGTCTCTGAAACTACATAATGTTCTATGTGTTCCCAATATACACAAGAGTCTAATATCTGTCTACAGATTATGCAATGCTAATCAAGTTTGTGTCGCTTTCTGCCCATCTTCCTTTCAGGTGACGGATCTTCGCACGGGGGCCAGGTTGCTTCGTGGGAAAACCAATAAAGGTCTATATGAGTGGCCAAGTCTGTCTTCACCACCAACAACCTACTTTACCACACCATCTTCTAAAATAAATCTAAAGTCATGGCATTCAAGACTTGGACATCCATCACTTTCTACTTTGAATAATGTTATCTCTAGTTTTTCTTTACCTCTATCTTCAACTTCGCCAAAACAGTTATCTTGTAATGGTTGCCTCATCAATAAAACACACAAATTACCTTTTTATCAAACTTCAATCTCCTCAACTAGACCCCTTGAATACACTTTTCTGATCTCTGGTCCTCACCAATTCCCTCTTTTGATCAGTACAAATACTATGTGGTCTTCATAGGCCACTTTACAAGATATACCTGGTTATTTCCTCTCAAACAGAAATCTGATGTCAAAGATGTCTTCGTTACTTACAAGAATCTGGTGGAGAACCGGTTTTAGCAGAAGATTAGTACTCTTTACTCTGACAATGGTGGGGAATACATAGCCTTGCGTAAATTTCTTCAAACCAGTGAGATCTCTCATTAGACATCGCCACCACATACTCCAGAACACAATGGAGTTACAGAATGCAAGCATAGTCATATAGTGGAGACAGGACCTGATATGCTTACTCATGCTTCAGTTCCAAAATAATATTGGACATATGCTTTCTCCACTACGGTTTACCTGATCAATAGACTACCTAAACCGGTTCTCAACAATCAATCACCGTATCATAAGTTGTTTCTTTGCGAGCCCAACTATACCAAGCTTTGGGAATTTGGATGTGCATGTTATCCGTGGCTGCGTCCATACCGCGCACATAAATTGGAAGAGAGATCTGCTCGGTGTATCTTCATTGGATACTCACTCACACATAATGCGTATCTCTGTCTCCATCTCCCTACCAACAGAGTTTATACCTCTCGCCATGTCATCTTTGATGAAACTGTTTTCCCCTTTGCGAAACCACTTCAATCCACCTCTGATCAGATTATTGAGGAACCCAGTATCACCGTCTTCCCGACAACAGAGCCACTCACTAAGACCTCACTAAAGCAACCCCCGTGCAGGAATCGTCACCAGACTGTGACTACAACTCCATCGTCCAACACTATGCTACATATTCACCAACCACCGCCGCTGATTCATCGCTATCAACGGCGACCTCGGGAAATCCATACTCCGGTGGAAACCACGACGCCACTGCTCGATGAAGCTGTCTCCAATAATGTAAGCCTAACTAACTTAACTCACTCCATTCCTCTTATCCAAGCCCACCAAATAAGCCCAATAACAAAAACAGATACAAATCCTATCTCTCAACCAGGCCCAATTATAGAGTCCGTGAATATAACTTCCACCTTGTCTTCTTTTCTAACTCTCCCCAACACAACAACCGTGAACCTGCATCCCATGACCACCAGATCAAAGAACAAAATTTCCAAACCAAAGACAAAATTCGGCTTTAATACCCAACTCAAAACCAAACACAATGAACCTACCACCATAAAACAAGCCTTACAAGACGAGCAGTGGCAGAAAACAATGAGTTCAGAGATGGACTCTCAATTTGCCAATCACACTTGGGATCTAGTTCCTGCAAATCCAAAGTAGAATGTTGTGGCATGTAAGTGGATTTTTACTACTAAATAACGTTTTGATGGCAATTTGGACAGGTACAAGGCGCGTCTTGTTGCAAAAGGTTATCATCAACAACATGGTGTTGACTACACTGAAACCTTCAGTCCGGTCATCAAGACAATGACTCTAAGACTGGTTCTGGGAATTACAGTTACAAAGAATTGGCGAATCTCAACCACCCGATTTCATCGACAAAGACAACCCAACCCATGTTTGTCGCCTCAACAAAGCAATTTACAGCTTGAAACAAGCCCCGAGGACATGGTACTCTAAACTAAAGACTTATTTGGTACATGCTGGTTTTACTAATTCGATTGCAGATACTTCTCTGTTTATACTTCGCAAAGGGATCAACATCGTCTACCTACTGGTCTACGTCGATGATATAATTATCACCAGCAATTCTGATACACTCGTTAAGTCGACTATTGGAACTATTGCCAACAGATTCTCAATTGAAGACTTGGGGGAATTACATTATTTTCTTGGTATCGAAGCTACTCGTACAACCAATGGTCTTCATCTGATGCAACAGAAATACATTAGGGACTTGCTTACCAGGACTAATATGATTGATGCTAAAGCTGTAACAACTTCAATGGCCTCCTCTCCGAAACCAAAGCTCGTCTCAGGAATATCCTTAAGTGATCCTCATGAATACATAAATCTTGTTGGAAGCTTGCAATATCTCGCCTTCACCATACCAGACATAACATATGATGTGAACAGTCTCTCTCAGTTCATGCATCGCCCAACCACTGATCATCTTCAAGCAGCAAAAATAGTACTTCAATACTTAGCACAAACGCTAACTCATGGTCTCTTCTTCCCAGCCAACAATCAGGTGCAATTACATGCCTACTCCGATGTCGATTGGGCTGGAGATTCTGAAGATTATGTCTCCACCAATGCCTATCTCATCTACCTTGGTTCACATCCCATCTCCTGGACTTCAAAGAAACAAAAAGGGGTAGCACGGTCATCCACATAAGCAGAGTACATGTATGTTATCCATTCTTATAGAAAGCAAGGCAAGAAAGCCAGTCTAAAGATGAATCGGTTGATAAAAAAACTGGAAGAGCACATACAAAACCTAGAAGCTAAAAATAACGGAAGATTCCACCCATATAATAGTCTCCAGGAGAAGAACAAAGAGCTTGAAAACCAGCTTGAGTTACTGCATAACCAAAACTCACAACTAGAAAATCAAGAACAATAACAAAAGCTTTCGATAACAAATTTATTTTTATTAAGAAATCACTCAAACTTAATATTTCTCAAAGATCTTTAAAACTCTCTCAAAGTTCTCTCTTAATCTCTCTAAGATTTCTTGTATTAACTCTCCTAAACAAAGATGAGCTCCTGTGATTTCTAAGACAATTCCAAATCCTGAAGCTTGGAAAAACGACCTATCTTCGTTTCATCTAATGTGGGATTTGATGAAAAGCCAAACGGCCCTACCACCAACTGGTATATCTAACTCTCATCTAGCCCTTTGGATCCTTTGGATTGGCCGAAACAAAGCACTGTTTTCAGGGAACCTTCTTTCACCGGAAGACACAATCTCTCTTGCAGTGGTGAGAGCACGGGAGTGGCGTGATACGCAAGAAGCACCAAAATCATCAGTACCTCTAAGAGTACCACAAGCCACAAGAATCTCAACAATTTGGAGTTGTTGGTCCGATGCAGCTTGGAAGGAAGATAGAGTGAAGACGGGTTTAGCCTAGATTTTCAAACAAGATGAGAGAATCTTATCGAGACACAAGAAGACCATGGAGTTTGTGTCATCTCCCGTAAGTGCATAAATCTTAGCTCTCCGAGAAGCGATAACAATGGCAATAGGTGTAGGTTTAAAATCTATCACCTTTTTCTCAGATAATACGCAGCTTATCAACACAATAAACTCAGGTGAATCTATATAAGAACTTCACGACGTCATAATTGATATTAGACTTTTGACAAATTTTTTAAATGTTATAAAGTTCATGCATATCCCCTGAAAAGAAAACATGGAAGCTGATTGTTTAGCAAAACAGTCTTTGAGTTCTAACTATGTATCTGTAATAGTTCAAGGTTTTAAATGAATGGAAAGTGGTGATAAAATACTCTTCTAAACAAAGCGTCTATATATAGTTTTAAACATCTCCTAAAACTAATAAGATTTCCTATTCTAATCTCAATTAGATAACTCATATAAGATAAACTTCCATTTTTTCAATCTTTTTTTAGAAATATCTTGCTCCTTAAGTTTTCTTTTCTTTACTTTTTTTTCAAGCTTAATCTAACATTCTCCCCCTAATTAAGTTTGAACTTGTCTTATTCAACCTTATGAACTCCAATAAGTTCTCTCATTTCTTTGAATTTAATTCTACCTAATGCCTTAGTCAGAATATCGATCATTTGCTTATTTCCAAGTACATGCTCAACTTCAACTTGTTCATCCTCAACACATTTCTCAAGTCCATTTCCTTCGACTTGTCTTGCTTCATCAAGCTTTTCCAAACGAGCCAGATCTTACTCAAGAAGACTTAATCTTTCTAGTATCCTCACAAGATTCTCTTGTTTCTTTTGCATTGTTTCTGATCTTTGACGCGCACAGGTTTCCATGCTGCTCCTTCGCCTCATATATTTTTCTTTCAGTTTTTCCCCATTGAAGTCGCTCTTCTCGACGATCCTTTATTTTTCTTCTTTCAACTTCCTTTCGATACTTCAGAGAACTAGCAACTCCAAAAACTTTTGTTAGTCTTGTGTTTGCTCTTCTCATTTGTGCTTATAGAAGTCCCATCTACTTACTCTCTGTAGCTGCTCGTTTCTAATAAATCGATGTATGCACAATTTCTTTATACATATTCTCATGAATTGATTTATGCATCAAGCTTTGCGCAACTCGTTGTATGTTTTCTGTCATCCGTTGTGCCATAGCTTTGAAGATAAGCATCCTATTCGTTGCCTTCTTCTACTCTAGTTTTTACGGTGTTCACCACATCTTCCCTCATTGCTCGAGATATCAGTTTGTTATTCTCTCTTTCTGGAGAATTTTTTATTCTCTTTATACCTTAGTTACTAGGCTCTTCTATCTCAACATCATCTTTCCTTTCTTCGTTCATCGTGTCACACACTACAGACTGCGCGTAACTCGTATTACTATATTCATCCTCTGTATCGCTATCTCCAATTTCACCTATGTTCTCATTACCACTAATGACTCGAGTGATTTTTTCATCTTTTGTCTTACGATCTTCAAAATTAACTATAGCTTCATTTCCACTCATAACTCGAGTGACATTACTGTTACCACTCATAACTCGAGTGATATTATTATCACATCTTCCAAAATCTACTTGAAATGTTTCATTATCTTTACCGGTTTCTTCTCCTTGAACCTTCCAATTTCAGCTTTTAAAATCCCATGGTTCCTCATTTATCGCTATCAACAAACGTTCATACTCCTCTTTTGCAATATAAACGTAATCTTTCAAATATTTTGGTCTCTTGATTACTCTTGATGATCGTCTAAGACTCGGATCATGTCTCTCTTCCTCTTCAAGCTCTTTGTCACACACTACAGACTGTGTGTGACTCGTATCATCACCAAAATGCACCTTTCCAGTAATCAGTTTCACTCGCTTCTCATTCAGACAAAATACTTCATTGGAATTCTCATTCCCATCATTGGTACAAATTACCTCGTGCATCATGAGACACTGATAAAAACATATGATCATCACAAGAAACAATAAGAATAACTCTTTTATTGATTAAAGGAATGACTCTCCTTTATTTCTAATAGGTTAATGATATTGAGAACAAGTTGAAAAAGAATCTAAAGGCAACAGAAGATTATGACTTAGGTGGAGGACTAATTCAGTCTCAAACTTACCTTCTTCTTGTTTGTAAATTCTCACCATCTATATCATTTCTTCTCAGGTAACTAGACAGACAAGACCAACTTCTGATTCATTAAATCAAGTCCCTCTTGTAAACTATTTTATGATTTCTATTATGAAATCTATTTCCAAGATCATCTAGATTTGAATTAATTTAACACATCAATTCATAAGACAAACCAACTTGATCCATGCTTTAATTTTGATGTGGATTCAATACTCCAATTGATGTTCTCCTTTCTTTCATTTTTAAACTTGTATGATTTCTTTGATATATAAAAAATCAAAGCCTCTCTGAGTTTTCCTTTATGTGTTTCTATTTCTTTTCTAGTTTCTATAACGCTTCTTTTACGTTTCTCACTCCTCCCATTTATTTATTTATATTCTTTTATAATAAATGAAAGGGTGCATCCTTTCATACAAAAAACCATATAATATATATATATATATTAATCAAAGAGAGGCTTTAACCATAAAGTTTTAATAAGGTAGGAATGATGGTTATCAATACACCCAGATTCTAATGTCATTAACCGAAATCGGTTCATCATGGTATCTCTTAATATTAGAATCATTAATTTGATTTAAGCTTAATATTTATAATTAAACCATAAGATACATAGGTCAAATATAATATAAATATTCTTACACCTCTAACACAGAAGATGGTTATTAACAAAATAATAGAGAAGCTTCTGTAGGGAAAGAGAGATACCCAAAACAGAAGATTTAGTAAGATAAATAGATAGCTAGATAAACTCATAATGGTTAAACGATTTTGTTATATACTCTTCTTAAAGATTCATATATTGTGGGTTCTAAAATATTTGTTAAATATTTATTATAGAGTAGTACACTCTTTCGGCCTCTTGATATTATTTTTTACAAGCATGTCTGACCTTCGTTTAAGTTTTATAGAAGTTTGGTCAGACTTCGGCAGCGTCGTTGAAGCAATTAATCATCCATCAAATTGGCCAAATATTGAAGTTTACTTTAGAAGATCACATATGTAGCTGTCTCATTTACCTCATGTTCTTTCTTCGCAGCTTCTCCTTCAGCCAACTCCATAGCTAGAGCTATTGCTAAAAGTGTCTCAAAATATGGGTTATTCCAATCCTACCTAGCTTTGGGAGGACCGACTTAGCTCCATTCACTCATTCAAGACGAAGCAACTCTCTCTTAGACTATTTTTGGTAAAAATGGTTTTTTATTTCTTTGCGTTGTATCATATCTTTGATTCTTTTATCCCGTTGAGAAAAAAGGAAATAAAACAATCAATGTCTCTCTATAGTAAACTTTTTTTTACATTTGTAATCATGCTAATTTTTGTGTACTAATTTTAAAATAACGTGAATATGACATAAATTTTAGTAAAAGAAGCTAGATATCAACATCATTTAACTAAAAAATAATTATATCATTTATTGAAATGACACTATTTATAAAAATGACTAATTTTTTTTGTTACAAATTCCATTAATTAATTAGCCAAATAATTTGTTTACATCAACAACCTAATCAGGTAAAAACATGTCAACAATTTGAAACAAAACATTTTGATTACGTGCTGATTTCGCCAGAAGATCAGCTCTTGTATTCAAAACTCTAGGTTTGTATAGGAGTTTAAATCCCACAAAATGTTGCTTCCAATTTTCTAATTCTTGTAGTTCCGCTGCAAAGCCAGTCCACTCATGAGGGTTGGCTACTATCTTGGTGAGTTCCAGCGAGTCAATGAAGAAGGTTGTGCATGGTTCACGTATTGAAACTAGGCATTCCATAGCCCACAACAAACTGAGAAATCCAGTATGTAGAGGAGAAGATCCCCTTCTTATACCCGCTATTCCTAGCATATCAACTGATCCATCTTGCTCTTGGTATACCCATCATATTCCACTTAGCAGATCACTTTTCTTCCAAGCACCATCTATATAACAGACATTGGCAAAAATCTCTACTTGATTGTGGTCCACCAATACTACAGGAGGTGACGATTTGACATGAGCTTCATGCCAATCAGTTGCTTCCTTCGTGGCAACCTCGAGGGTCTCCATCGGGGACTAGTAAATATTATTAAAGCATTTATCGTTACGAGCCTTGCAAATATACCACAGAATCCATTGAAAGTTGTTTAAAGAGTCCTTTTGAAATGAATCACTTATTTTGAGTGAGTTGAGATAATGAATATTTTCGTATACATTCTCGGAGGGAAATAAATTAGCCAATCTTGGAATTGAAGAAAGAGCCCAACATTGAAAGGCTGAGGGGCATAGGAAAAGCGCATGGTTAACTGATTCGACCTCCATTCCACATCTTGAGCATACCGTATCCACTTGTAAATGGCGTCGTTGCAGTTGTGAGTAAAGTGCAAGAGCTCCTGAAAGTATGCTCCACAAAAAATGCCTTAACTTATTTGGAGCTGGTACCTTCCAAATAGATTCCTTTAGTGGGTTTAATGATGATAATTGGTTAGACCATTGTGTCTCCATATCCATACATGACATAGCCACTTCATATCCTGATTTTACCGAATATTCTCTAGACTTTGTAAAGTGCCAGCAAAAACTATCTTTAAGCAAATTAGATGGTCGGATGCTTAGAATGAAAGGGATGTCTTTCTTATGCANTGTAGGCTTACCTTTTCCTAACCAATTGTCCTTCCAAACATTTGTTTCTTGTCCGTTTCCAATAGTCCGACGTAGACCCTGACATAATAGTGGTGCTGAATCCCAGAGACTTTTCCAGCTCCATGACGGTCGATTCGGTTTCTTTGCGAGAAAAGGAAGACTCTCTTTAAAATTGTGTCCTTTAAGGGAACGCGCAAGTAGAGAATCCGGTCATTTCTACAACCTCCAAAGCTGCTTAGCCATCAAAGCTTGATTAAAAAATTCCAGGTATTTAAAACCTACCCCACCCCATTTCTTTGGTAAACACATTTTGGACCACGCAATCCAGTGTAGACCTCGTGATTGGCTAGAAGTATTCCACCATAAAGTAGCAATTGCACTAGTAATGTTTTGAATTAGCCCTTTTGGAATCCGAAAGATCGACATTACATAAGTTGGAATTTCCTGAGCTAGTGATTTGATCATCACCTCTTTACCGCCTTGAATCTAGTTGACCATCCGTTAATTTTTTTCATTTAAGCGATCCCACACATAAGAGAAAACTTGCGCTCTTGATTCTTGTAATTGTTCAGGAATGCCCAAATGTTTTCCGCGTCCACCTTCTTCATAGATTCCTAGCCTCTTTTTCAGAATTCATCTATCTTGTTCTAGCACCTTGGTGCCAAAGATCACCGTTGACTTGTCCAGGTTAATACTTTGACCTGAGGCTCGCTCATAAAGGTGAAGTATATTGGAGATCTAATGACATTGCGCTAAGGTGGATTTATAGAAAAATAAACTATCATCAGCAAATAGCAAATGAGTTATCGAAGGGCAATTGTTCGAAATTCTAATCCCATCAATGAACTTTCCCCTCTCCGCTTTATGAGAATTAGCTATCAGAACTTTGGTGCAAAGGATAAACAAATATGGTGACAAAGGATCACCTTGTCTCAAGCCTCGAGTGGGAATTACACTTCCTTTGGGTGAGCCATTAATTAATATTTTATATGAAACTATCATTACACAGCTCATTATGCTTTGTACCCATCTTTCCGTGAAACCCAATTTCAACATTGTTTTCCTTAAAAAATTCCACTCTACCCGGTCGTAGACCTTGCTCATATTTGTTTTAATAACTATAAAATCATGTTTACACCGCTCTTTAGTGCGTAAAGCATGAAAGGCTTCTTGAGCCAATAATATATTATCGGAGATTACTCTACCGGCCACAAACACAGATTTGGTGTTTGAAATCAGCTTTGGTAATAATACTTTTAGTCGTTGACTAAGCACCTTAGCTACCACCTTATAGCTTACATTACATAAACTAATGGGTCTGAATTCTTTCATACATTGCGGCCTATCTACCTTCATAATTAAACATATATGGGTCTCATTAAGAGAAGCATCCAATACACCAGACTCCATAAAATCATTAGCCATTTGGGTTAACTGGGGTGGGGGGGAGGCACAATATGCCATTATTTCTTAAAGAAAAGTGGCGTCATGCCATCGGGCCCTGGAGCCTTTTCTGGGTGTAGCCAGAACAAAGCTCCTTACACCTATGTCTCGGTGAATCGAGAAATTTCTTATTCATTCTATCTGTCACGCGAGAATGTATTAGTTCCAAAGCTAACTCGATATCTTGTATCTTAGAGCCTGTAAAGAGAGATTGAAAGTAATAAGTCGCTTCCTACTCTATCTCTTCTTCTTTGTCTACCCAACAACCTGAATTAGTCATGAGACCCATTATACGGTTCCGGGCCCGTCTTTGTTTAGTAGACGCATGGAAAAACTTGGCATTCTTGTCTTCTTTTTGTAACCAAGTTATTCGACTTTTTTGTTTCCAGAAAAGTTCTTCATTTGACAGATCTAGTCAAAGTTTTTCGATCAGAACAGGAATTTCTGAAGACATGTTGTCATTTGATTGGGAATGTTTTAATCAGGATTTCAACTCATCAATTTTTATTGAGGAATGTAAAAATCCTTTTCAACGCCATTTAGAAATATACGTTCTGCAGGCCTTAATCATATCCCCTACCGATCCCAAAGGTCCAAATCCATCCCATCTTTCTCTCACTACTAGTTCAAAGTTGGTTTTTCCAGTCCAACGTTTGTCAAACCTAAACTGTTTGGACCCAAAAATTCTCTTTTGCTCTATGTGATCCGAGCCCCAGAAAGGCATATAAGCAATATGCGTATTTCTGAAACATTCATACCATTCATCATTGCTCATTGCTCTGTCTAACCGGCATCAAACTGTACTGCAACCCCTTATGCCGACCCATGACATTTTATTCCCACGAAACAAGAAATAAACCATTTCACAACATTGTCTCATTAGTCGAAAATCTAAGAAGGAGTTTGCACTTCGCCTACGTCCCCCTTGCTTTTCAGTATGATCAATAATTTTATTGAAATCACCTACCATGGTCCAAGGTTTGACTCTTTGAGTTCCAATTCGTTTTAATTGTTAGCAAACTCTTTCTCTTTGTGACAAAACATGTGCACCGTAACCAAAAGAGATAAAGACTTTATTTCCATGAATTGTAACCAAACTATCGATTAAAGAAACAACATTAACTTGAAATTCTGCTAAAGCTAAAAGGGCTAGTCCTCCACTACGACCAGAAGGATCAATAGTAAAAAGAAAGTCATAACCAAGATGAGATTGTAGATCTTGAAGTAAACCTTATTATGTTTTGTATCCGTTAAGAAAATGATCCCCATAAAAATCATCCACCGAAATTCCCAAAGACGGCGAACTGCCAGGTAACTCCCAGCTCCCTGGCAGTTCCAGCTCAGAATCATCTCAGGTTTTTGCCGGTGGTTGCTCCTCAACCACCTGGCTCTTGGGATTCTTGAACTCGCTTCCAATGGGGAAGTCCATCTTCGAGAGTGATGGTGCCATTTCTGCAAGTAAACTTGGGTTTTCTATTAAACATGTAGTTTACATCTTGAAATGGGTCCCCCGATATGGATTATGCCCAATTTTCTTTCGGACTTGTAGTGCCTTGTCTGCCTGGGTAGCTTTCATTTCGGTTATTCTTGCTGGGCCCACAAAAATTTGTAAGGGTGAAATAATATCATCCAAATTCAAATTATCTAGGTCCATATTGCCACGCATCGTCACTTTACTAGATAATAATGTGCTTGCAAAAGGTCCAAAATTCATTCCAAATCATTCTTGAGCAGAATCAACAGGATCCGTTACACCATCTCCTACCATTTCCTGGCCTAAATCTGTTTTATCATGCACCTGATCAACATACACACTAAAATCTCATTCAAAGTATTTGATTCTAAAAATAAGATTTGTGAGAGGTTGGGCCTGTGTTATGTCCTTCTCTCTGATGGGCTCTTCATTAATATTAATTAGGCCCATCTCACCAGATTCAATTTCATTTCCTTCGGAGATTCCATCTTTCGCCGGAGTAGCCGAAATTCCACCGCTTCCACCATTGGTTCCCTTCAGATTTCCATCGGAACTAAACCGGTCTTTTTGCGAACCACCAAAAACCCGAGTGACCCAAGCCTTAGTATCTGTTTCTGCCCTTTCCTTCCCTTTATCCTTAGTTGCTGCTATGTCTGTATCAAATAACTTCCTCTTCACCGAATTCCTTGCCTCTCAATACTGAGATGCACCAGTGTCGGCAAGGGATGGAGATTTGTTACCAGCCTGGTTTATTTCCCTTCTTATTGGATCTTTTCTCGAGTCCAATCTTCTTCCGTTTCCCTCTTTGTCCGGTAAAGTTCTCACGTTCCTCTGCTTCTTAGATCTTTCATTATATTTGATTTCATTCCTCTCACGATTTTCTGGGCACTCCTGTTGATCATGGGTAATTCGGTGACACCGAGTGCAGAAACCTTTCAGGCGTTCGTAAAACAGCCGTACTTTCAAGAAATCTCCATTGTCAAACAGAAGCTCTCTCGAGAGAGAGTCAAAGGTTTCCTACTATCGAGACTTACATGGACTCGCCCTCCGTCTAGATCAACATCAAAGACATCACCCAGTTCATGTCCAATACTTCAAAAAGTTTCATCTGCCCAGCATAGTTCCGGAACACCCTGAATCTGAACCCAAAAGGTCACAGACGATGGGAAATTGCGACGTATTGTCGGAACCCATCTTTCGAAAGAGATCATCCATCCATCAAAGTGATAGGGACGATTCTTCATCACTTTCAGCAAGTCCTCTTCTTTTAGAAACTTAAATTGAAACTTACCATTCTGCAATTCAAGTCCCTCAACATGTACTTTTGCAGCTTGAACTGTGAAGTTAATCGCACGACCCACCAAGGTCCTCTCAGAGCTTTTGATAATAGTCGACTTATCAAATGTCGGGATTCTGAGAGGTTGAATCTTCCTTTTGCCATTATGTCTTTTTCATAATGTCATATTGCTTTGACATCTTTGTAAAAGTTTGGTTAAAGAATGCTTTGAATATAATTGAGATGAAGAAATCTTGGATGAGGAAACCAGAGCCTTTTCGATGAGTATTTAAACACCTTGAGGATGAATTTCTGGAGATATTCTTCCAATCTTTTCCTTTAAAGTAATTGATACTATTGTGATCATCTTCTATCCTCTGTTTCCATAGATGATCATACAAAATTCCAGATTTAATCCCATCCTTTCGACATAAGATCTCTAAAATTCCATAACCGATTCCCATGAATTCGACCAGATCCAATGAGTTGATATGATAGATTGGAATCTAATGAAGATCCAATGACGATGCTTGTGGATATCATAAGGATTCTCATTTTATGATCGGAATCCTTATGATATCCAAAAGAATCGTCACCGACGGAAAATTCATGATGACGGCGCTTCTAGGTTAAAGACCATTTCCTAGAGAGCTTTTATCACATAAAATAATCTAAAAATGATTAAATTTTACATCAAATATTTGCAAGTGATATAAATTTGAGAAAATTACTCAGAGTAACCCAACATTTTGTGTTTATAACTTAGATAACCATCGACGTCACCTCTTACTAAAATAATCCAACATTTTAGATAAAAGATCAAAAATACTTGAAATTTTGAAACAATTATAACTTTACCATTTTGAATTATTTTTACAACAAAAATTCATAATAATAAAACACACTAATATACAAACTCATAAAATCAAAATTAAACCTAATTTTCGTCACCCAAAAGNCTTGTTTATACATGGTTGTCGTCGTCTTCGTTGGTTTCGCCTCGTAGAGTATCCGGTTTAAGCTTTGTTTGATTGGTGTCGTTGACCGCTGTCTCCGGCGTGAGTGCTTGGTGAAGGGTCGCGGTAGTGAGTTACCGGCCGTTTTCTTCGTCTTCTCTTGTCTTCGTTCCCGACATATTCTCTCGGTCTCCTTAGGTTTCTCCTCCTTCTCGTCGGCATCTTCCCTTAGTTGTGTCGGTGTCCTTTTTAAGGCTTGGGTGCGAGGTTCTGCTTTGTTCCATGTTCTTGTCTTGCTTCTCTGATATGTTCTTTGATCTGTAACAGGTGCTTGTGGTTTTATCGGAAAGATCCTTTGAAACAAAGATAGTTGGCGTTTACGATATTTGA
>OVBE01008540.1:0-17070 GCA_900406425.1 Iberis pinnata | reverse complement strand
AATATATTTCACGTGATGTTGATTATGAATCACTTATATTTGGGCTTAGCCCACTAAAGATTGTTATAAATAAGATATATTTACGTGAGTATATTTGTGAGTTAAAGCACATAATTAACCTAAGGAAGAAAAACTCTAATAGAGAGAAAAAGAGGCAGAGGCGAATAGTTCGTCGCGATGATTCTTTTGAGATTTGATCTCGTAAGGTACTAGCATACCGTCTTCGATCTAGTTTGTGTGCGTGTGGATACCGGTAGAGGCACGACACTTGGAGTGCTCAGAAACCTTAGACTAATTCAGTTAGTGTTCCGCTGCAGAATATCCAGGTATATTCAAATCTCTGTATTCTAGATTTATTTCAATATTTGCATGAATCCTGGCAGTTAGATTCGTAATTAGAATTTATAAATCGTTATAAATTGTTACGAATTCCAACATAATAAAGCTTTAATAAGCTATCTAGTTTTTTAGTTTCAATCTTATTTTTATTTCTCAAAACTTGAATCCACCACTTTGGATTCTCTCAAAGAGTATATATGATATTTTTGCAAAAATGTTTTATTTAAGTGTATTATATGATGATATCTAATCGTACATGATCTCTTTTTGAGATTTGTTTTCTTAATATTTTTCTTATTATCAATTTATTTTTCGTGTACAATAACGATAAAACTAAAGTTTGGGTGTAATTTTATGTTTAATCTCATTTGTTGTCACTTAATTTGTTTATACATCACATTTTGTATCACATTATTTGGCTTCAATATAAAATATGTGATTTTGTGTGTCAAATGCTTTATCGAAAAAGCGAAAACAACAAGAAAGAAGACATGCTGGCCAGAACGGCTCGGAAAAAAAAACACATCTTCACCTTTATTGATGTCTCTTATTTTTATTAATTTATAGACCGAAAAATATTTTTGATTAATCAATGAGAAAATTTTGTGAGAAAAAAGTATGCATGATTAAACTTATATGTTAACACAAATACAACATTTACACGGCTGGCTCTAGGAAAATTGGGGCTCCAAACAAAGAACCAAAATTTAGCCACTAATTTGTTTTAAAAAATATATTAAATAAAAACGATGTTCCTAGGAATCGAATTTCTAAGTATAAACATTTATCGATGGCTACTTATCGTTGCCGCTTATTTAAGATATAATGTGGTTGATATCTTACTTAATGGTTTTAAAGTCGCAAGAAAGTACTTGATTTGTTTGGAAGGCTCAGCATTGAGTCCAATCAAGTCAAGGTGAGACTTGCGGTACTTTTTCGAATAAATATAAAAGTGGCTATCTTTTGTCAAAATTTCTATTAGATTAGTTGATAAAATATCTTTTGTTTGTTCCAAATAAGAAGGATTCGATCCCCATAACTTGCTTATTTTTGTAAAGCTTATTATCAATGGCCCAATTACTATATATGCTTGGTGACTTAAAATATTTAGGACCGAGTCTGCAGTTTAGTAATGGTTAGTATGTCTCAATTTTTGTCTCTTTCCACATGCAAAAAAGTAATTAACCTAAATTATTTATCAAACTAAATACCGTATTTGCATAGATAGATAGGAACAATTGTGGGAATTTTTTGTCAATTATTTTTTTTATAATTCACACACATATATATATATATATATTAAAGTAATGTGCAGGAACCGAAATTCGGACCATCCAATTTTTGTTAGTTAAGGAAAATCATAGAGAACTCCGACTTTCTAGAGATCCCGGATTTCTGTGAGTCAAACGTGGAAAGAGCAGAACACGACAATAACAGAATATGAATACAATATTAAAAGTACGAAAGGGGGCAACATAAGTCTTATTATGAAACTCGTGAACGTGTTACAATCAGGCGATAGCCTCAGTCGTAAGAACTATTGGCGAGATATCATAGATCTAACAACAAAGGCTTTGAATAACCTAATTGACTCACATCTCACTAGCAAGAATAAAAATAAGTCTAAAGCCCTGAGTATTTCGGTGTGGGGAATTCAACGTGTCTTGCCCCTTCTGTTCATCTCTCTTATATAGGCTTCAGGGTTGATCCATCTATCTCTTTTGTCTTCCGTTCCTCCATGAAAATCTTCCTTTTGATGTTTATTCTTCTGTGGAAATCTTCATTTTCTGGATTTCTTCCTTATTCTTCACGGCTTGGAAGACAAGCTTCGACCGTCATTGCGCTTAGGCTGGATTCTCTTCTAGAATCGTAAGTTGGTCGTTATCGTGTTCTATGACTTGTTGGGCCATTTTACAGTTCATGCGATATTTTACGGTTCTCCTCGGAGAACCAAGATTTCGCATGATGATGCGACTGAAACTTTGCGAAAAGATTATTTCGATCGTGTAAGCGAGATAACGTCGATGTTTAAGTTAGTCATTGTCATTTTATACGACCGATAAATACGAGCGCGTCGTTATGACCATTCTGAAGAATGACTATTTCAATCGCATAGTTATGATATTCCTTGGTATTTCGGTAAACCATAATCGTTTTATACGATTAACTCCATATAAGAAGATTTCACAATTTTTCGCAATTCGTAGGAAATAGTTGTACGACTAAGTTGACTTTGGTGTTCAGGATAACGGGACCGTTTATAAAACAACGTCGGGACGTATGCAAGTTTTACGATTTTGGTCGAAGAATTCCAACGGAAACCCAAAATGACGCAGAATGAGAGAAAATTTGTCCGAGGCGATACAAAGCGTATGGTTCAGCTAGCTAACTGGCGAGCTGAATTTGTCCGATTCAGCTTGCCAGTTGGCGAACTGAACTTGTCCAATTCATCTCGCTAGTTCGTGACCTGAACTTGTCTAATTCAGCTCGCCAACTGGCGAGCTGAGCGTATGCCAGAAATGTATGCTAACATGTATCGTAAACGTGTTGTTTGTAGATGGCGAGGTTTGGGACCAAAGCGTTAGTCTGTGACAATATTCAGAACTAAAGATTTTTTCCGAAGATAGCGATTTGCTTGTTGTTGTACCGAAACATATATGTCCAGGTTTTTCATATTGATTTCGAGTACACTAGCTTTGCTCCGAACATTGGACGTAAGCGGATTATCTTGCCTCGTTAAAACCTTAGTGATAGGAAAGCCAGTGGGAAAAAACCTTCTCGACTAAGAACAATAGAGTACATAGATAATTACTTAGCTATTTGACGATTGTTATCTGATTCTTCTGTAACATATTCCTTATGATCTTTCGGAAGTATTTCGACTTAACTTGTTTATTCCGTTGAGTGTACGAGATTCAACTAGAAAACTGCTGAGCTGAATGTACAAGATTCAGCTAGCCAACTGGACACATTCAATTTTCCGCACCGAAAGACTTAAGGTTTTGGATTACTTTTCCGTTCTTGCTAGTGAGCTGCGACTCAATTAGGTTATTCAGTGTATGTCGTTAGTTCTAGGATATTCACCGTTTGTTCTTACGACCGAGGCTACTGCTTGATTGTAACACGCTCACGAGATTCGGAATAAGATTTATTTTCCCTCTTTTTGTATTCTTAGTTTTTTTGTACAAGTTATTTTCGCACTCTAATCTTGCTCGTGTTTGACTCGCATAAAATCGGGATCTCTGGAAAGTTAGAGTTTTCTCTCTAATTTTCCGTAACTAATAGAAATTGGACGATGCGGTTCCCACAATNGGGGGGGGGGGGGGGGAAGTGATTTCTTTCACGTCAAACAACCAATTCAGACACATAAATACCAAAATTCAATACGACCAATTAGTTCGTGACGGTCTTCCACTACACGAAAACGTTGAGCAGACTTCGCAACGAATATCACAGCAGTCAACACAAACGCAAACACTGCAGCGTTCGAGGAGATTAAGAAGATGTTCTCAACTCTTGAAAATAGGTCGGAAGAACCAGAGCCATCCTCCTGCGCGGAACTACTAAGCTCCACAGGAGAAACTTGATTTTGCAACCCCACATGACGGGACGCAAAACACGTAGAAGGAGCCACCAAAATAAAATCCCGACGAGGTAACTCCTGATGTAAAATTAAAAAGTCACCTTCCACCTCTCAGTGAGGAAAAAGAAGGTAACAAAGTCAAACTAGTCAATCTGGAGTTAGTGAATCGTCCAAAGGATTGGATGAAGTTGCGGACATACATCCTAGGAGGGTTAAACACCGTTCAACTTGAAGAAATCCCCGATTCTATAACCCCGTGACCGAGGAAGAAGAAAATATATTCTGGATGGGGCAAGAGAAACAAGCCGAGGAACAAGCTCGAATCATCCATAACAAACGCCGACAAGCTCACAAGGATATTGAGGATGATTCCAACGCAATTCGAAATCTCTGCGAATCCCTCACAAAAACCGTAGCTAAAATACCAGAGGTAGAATCACAAATCCACCATGCTACTAGCTGATATTACTCGGTTTTAATGCATTATAGTGGGCATTTATACTTGCTATTCTGCATTATTCCGAGTGTTTTCCTTGCAAACTGGTATATTTCAGGATTTCTATGCGTTCGGGTCGTTTCAGAGCTAAAAGGAACATTTCGGGACATTTCAGAGCATTTCAGAAGTTTCAGAAGAATGATCCTGGTACGAGATGTTTTGCATGATCGGGCACATCACTTGCTTGATCGGGAAAAAGTTGCTGGAGAATTTCGGCTATTCAAACCGATCAAGCACTTTCAAAAGGATCGAGCAATTAGATAATATGCCCGATCGGGCACATTCAGATCGATCGGGCAGATCACCCGAAATAGAAGTGGAATTTCCAATTTTGCACAAAAGTCCTCCAAGCTATCCATTATTTCCATATTTTTAGTTTTTACTTTTTAGAACTATAAAAGCCTTTTGTGGATTAATCTATCTTTTATCTTTTTGCAAACTTGAGAGCTTTTACTGGGAGATTGAATTCCTGAACCTGTATTTGGAGAAGAAATTTTGAACCCAATTTTATATATCTATTTTATTTGATTTCCAATATGTGTTATTCTCAGAAATTGATTTGTGTTTTCATTGAGATGTCTGAGTAGTTCATTAGTTAGGTTATAGGGTTTTCCTAATGGGAAAACATGTTTGAATGTTAGGTTTAACACTGACTACTCGTATTTTTTTTTTATAAATAGACTACATATATATACGCAAATTACAAAGGGCCGCAAAGAAGCAGGTTTTTTAGGCCACACGCGGGTAGTCTTACCAAAACAACTACATTGGGCCCATATCGCAACGAAGAACATATTCATTTACGCGAAACGATACTCAACACTGACTAGGGTCAAAGTATCCGATGCACAGTGCACAAAACGTTCCTGGACCCTGGTCCACCGCTTCCTCATCAACATGCGCCAAAACCCCAACGTCCTCTAAATTGGGAGAAACGGGAATTGGAGCCCAACATTACCGAAATTTCCGACTCAATCGAAGGAATTAGGGACCTCACATCCTTGTACCTTTTGATTTATCCTAACATTTTGTTCCACTCAACATCGTACTTGGCCTGATAGAAAACAACCAATGAACCATGACATTCACGCCAATATTTGATGGTTCGATGCGTCTGCTCCAGCTTATTGAAGCAGGCTCTAAAGCGTGCTAAACGATCCGCCACAGCTGAGAAAATTTTGCGCTTGCCCCGCCTAACCGTGCGGTGAACCTCGGAGGCTTGCTTCTGCACCAACGCCTCCATCTCCATCTTTAGACAAAAGTTGTCCTCCTCGAGCTTCTCGGCCTTGATCCGAGTTGTATGCACCTCCTGATCCTTCGCCTGGAGAGCCTCTTACATTATACGAATAGCACGACAGAATGCCATTAAAAAGTCATCAAATATGCCCACACAAATACAATCGTGTAAGCAAGTGCTAACCATCATGCATCGGCGCTAAAGTGGCAAAACATCCTGAAAATAAAAAATGCGTTCAAACGAGGGCACCGAGACGTGATCCAAATCGTCTAAGTCGTTTAGGCATACCTCGGGGAACAATCTCTCCCCAAAGTGAATGGAACCGCCAGTGACATCCTCAGTTCGCGGGGACCTTTCCCTATTCCTCGCGGAAGGCAGTTCGTACAAAAAAAAACTTCTCCATCGTTGGCTCCTCTTCTTCGATAATGACTTCAGGGCAAGTACGAGTGCTCTGGTAGGCAATAGCATTTTTTACTCTCTGCGGTGAGAAATTCCCCCCCAATGAATCGGGACACCTCGGAGGAGATCCCTAACGATGGTCAGATCCTCTGGAAACGAGAGGAGTGGATCGGGAACAACATAACAAAGAAAATATAGGCGCTAGACATCAACCAAAAGAAACAAAAACTCAAGTACCCGGTCACGACACCATATCGACTCCATATCCGCCTAAAAATATATGTTCCTCCTCGACGGAGGTGCTACTTATCTGGACAAAGAAATAACGCTCTTTCCAATGCAAAAACTTATTTTGGAACGACTGAATAATCCCTATGTTGCTCCGACGCACCAAGTAGTACATGAGCGTGTTATGTTTGCTGAATACGCACGGTCAGCTAGTCGGTGTCTAGAGCCATCCCTCACTCGTAGCTTAGGACTAATGTATTGATCAAATTCTGAAGGCCATGAGGCAAAATCTGGCTAATTGATAAACCATATCGACACAAGAAGTCGACTATAACCCCTAAAATAGGAGACAAAAATCGGTAAAACAAAAGATAAGCCTCATAACAGGTAAACCAACCGGGGGACAGAGAGTCCGGCACCCTGCAGAACTCCCGGATAGTATTTAAGAAAGAGATCCTGTAGTCACTCAGGCCTCTGGAGTCATCAGCAAATTTAGGCATTTCCGGACACCACAACTTAAGAGGCGGAGCATCTACATCGCACGTTTCATGTAAGTATTTTTCAACTTCTTCCTAGTCGATCGATTACCTCAGGAATCTAATCGATGACACGACACCTCCATTGTGCGTTCGAAGGCTTTCTGGGTCGAGAATCGACGGTGATGCATTTTCTGCAACCCCCGTCCCCAAATTCATGATAAAGCAAATAAAATAACAAAGAGAGTGGGAGGATAAAAGTTCTTGTTTACCTATGAGTATTTCTTGGCAAGTGGATAAATTAAATTTAAAGAAGGTAACTTCTTTATTTTATAAGAAATTTTTTACTATTTATCTCCAGACTTTTTGAGCCATTAATTCCGCATACTTGTTGAACTTAACGCCTCTCGAGAACATTCCAAATGTTCTTGCGGGCTGGGAGGCTAACTGTTGGGGTCAAAAATGGCCACGATGAAACTAATACCACATCAAGTCGCTACAATATCAATCGATAAAACATGTTTTAACCAAAGTTACGAAACTTCCAGAAATACGTTTTGTCCCACCGGTTTTTCCTGTCACTAAGGTTTTGACGAGGCAGGATGGTTCGTTTATGGACAATGTTCGTGGAAAACTAAAGACTACAACGTATACGTATCGGCACAACGACAAGTAAGCCAAACTTTCCGATAAACGTCTCAAGCTCCGAGCGTTATTTACAAGATATATGAGAACACGAAGGCTAAACGTACAATCAGCTCGTCAGTTGGCGAGTTGATTTCGTCTCGATCCTCTCGTCTCTTGTTTCCTATCATTCTGAGGTTCCGTTGGAATTCTGCGACTAAAATCGTTAAACTTATTCTCCCCGTATAAATGTTGAGGTTATCGTGTAAAAGATTATCTTGAACATCACGGTAATAAAATTATTCCTTACGGGCTACAAAATAATCGTGAAATCTTTTTGTATAAGTTTTAGTCATATGAAATGATGACGGCTAACTTAAAACATCGCCGATTATCTCGACTATACGATCAAAAGTATCATTCTCCAGAACAGTCGTGAGAACATATTTGTGCCATACGACGCGGTAACGACTAACTTTTCACAAAGTTCGTATCGCGTCGCCGTACAAAAGACCGATTCTGTGATAGGAATTGTAAAATTGCCTAACCGCATAACGGCCCGATGAGGCCTAAAACGCGATAAGCGGCTGACTTGCAATTCTAGGTGAGAATTCGGGCCAAATACGATGATGATCACCGATTGTTCCGTAAGCCATAAAGAAATGGAAGAAATGCATAAAAGACATGTTTTCGGAGAAGAAAAGAAAGATTTTCGCAGAAGAACGACGAACAAAAAGAAAGACGGACCAACCCTGAAGCCTATATAAGAGATATGAGGAGGTAGAGACGGGACAGATTTAATTCTCCGCTCCAAAAGAATTAAGGGTTTAGATTACTTTTCCGTTCTTGCTAGTGAGATGCAGTTCAATTAGGTTTTCAGATCTCTGTCGTTAGTTCTAGGATATTCACCGATTGATCTTACGGCCGAGTGTACTGCTTGGTTGTAACACACTCATGATATTTGGAATAAGATTTGTTTTCCCTCTTTTCGTATTCTTAGATTCGTTTTCGTACAAGTTATTTTTGTACTCTGATCTTGCTCGTGTTTGACTCACAGAAATCTAGGATCTCTGGAAAGTTAGAGTTTTCTCTCTGATTTTCCGTAACTAACAGAAATCGGATGGTACGAATTTTGATTCCCACATTTGTGATAGTCAAACCAAGCGCTGTAAAATTTTTTTGATCTAGTCAACATCTTACGTTTTCCTTTTTCCTTACACCCCTCCAAGATAGAGGATACCATGGTGACAATGATCATACAGATCACACGAAGGCATAAATGCTCTGAAAAAAAATGATTCTTTTGGTATAGTCTTACCTTCACTCTTTTCTTCATTACTTAATATATCATTAAAGTATTTAGTAGCAAACTAAAGGGATGCTCTTGATAATGATACAGAGAGTAGTTGATCCCAAAGTTGCTTAGGTTTATGTCGTTATGACCATATATAAATGAGGCATAAATGAAAAAAAATTTCATATCTAACATAACTGTTAATAAGATTATCACTTGAAGATATAATTTGGACATTGTAATTTTTCTTTGGATGTCATCGGGATTTATCGTTTCCAAGAAGAATATAAAGTCTGCATAGTGTTTCATACATATCTCTCGTATACGAAGAACTATCTTGAAATTTTCTAATCCCTGATAAGTTCCAAACGATTATCTTTAAGGAAGAGGAGTGAATGGATTTTGAAAATCGATGGACTCATTCCAATGAGTATGTGAAGGTCATGTTCTATCAGCCACTCCTTGTCTTTAAATTAGCCACAGTATAATGGTTCTCCTTGCATTCATCTTTCTTCTTTGTGAAGCTGCTTCTTGGCGAATTCTTCTTTTCCTTGAACTTATTTCCGCTAACGCTTTATGCGTTGGTTGAATTTATCTCTTCATAGGCGGGTGGCTTGGTTTCTTCCTTATTAGACTTCGTACTGGTGAAAGACAAGATTGAGGTTCTTCTTCTAGTGCGGCTCCAAGGTGAGGTAGTGCGGGGATCTGGTTTTGCACCGGTGTGGTTTGGTTTACATATGTAGCATGATCCTTGTGGATAGTTTGCAGTTCGTAGCTTATTCTGTTCTAAGTACTGCCTTATTTTCGGGCCATTTTCTCAGCTTTCAGGATCATATCTCCATTTTCTTCTGCTTGTTGGACTCAAAGCTTTCTTGTTGCACTCTCGCTCGAGTCAGCACAACTAGCATACTAGAGCATCACTTCCATTAATTCTCCAAGAGCTTCACTTACTTACTTTTTGGGAATATCTCTGCGACCATCTTATGCGGTCCCAATTCTTTCAAGGCTGGTTTCCTACTTCGAGACCCTTCAGAGTGTTGTGATGGCATGGATCATGGTAAATGAGACGTAGCAACGTTACATTCAGTTGTTGCCATTGGCCTGATGGGGAGGAGAGTGGTGGCCATACTATGATACTGAACCCTTGTGAGAAACAAAGTGTTGAGGTAGAGTACAATCTCTATTCCAATAATAGCTTAAGGAAATATCTCCACCTAACCTTCTACTGTGGTTTCTGTGGGAATGTCTCTGTGAGTTCCTGCTAACCATTGTCTGCTCAATTGGTATGTAAGAGTTTGGTTGATAGTCTCTTCTTCCAAATGCTCTTTAATGGGGTCGTACTGTTTCCCCCAAATGGTCCTCTCGAGAAAGATTTAGCAGCAGTCCCCATTGCATTTACAGAGACATGCTTTCAGTGTGGAACTTTTCTCCTTGTGGGGAATTACTTGGTTCTTACTCCCTTGAAGGCTCGATTGCCGCTTTTGATTTTAACTGATACCTCTAAAGGAAAGTCTTTAACATCATGCGATAAGATACAACATTTGGAACAAAATCTTTCAAGTTTCTCCTAGATTAATTGAACAATTATTTATTCATTCGAGTCAAACAACACCATTGAGGTGAAGATTAGAGGTTTTAGCCCATTCACAAGGACCCTAACTTTGGCCGCAGGGAAGTAGATGTCGACCTTCTCCACTTTTCCTAGATCGTCTTCTATTCTTCTGAGAATGTTCTCTGTCCATTAATGGACAAGAAGGTTATGGATAGAGATCCAGAACGCTACCAACGACGGGAAATAGGGTGAGAGCGAGGGTTCCCATCTTTATAAAATTACTATCCACTTTGTGAAATGGAATGGTTGACTCTCCAGAACACTGTTTAGATCTGCCTCTAAGTTAAACTGAAACTGAAACTTTCCTTGCCCTAGGCCTGCTCCCACAGGTCAAGCCTCCAGTTTCCATAAGCTCAAGAGGAATGGTATGGACCGAATATGTTGATATTTTGGATTTTTCATTCTTCTGATAAATGTTTGGCCAAACCGGTGTTGGAATCTGAGCTATCCGAATTTTGAGCTCTAACTTTCCCAACTATCGAGGGGGGGGGGGGGGGGGGTTAGGTTTATGGAGAGGAAATTATAGCTTTCCCATTTTTGGTGTAGGATAGCCTTTTTGCATGGTTAAAGTGGAGAAGAGCAAGTCGGATTTGTTGGCAGATTGCAATCATAGATCTGGATCCCAAAGATTGAACTCTTAAATTCATGTACTTGAAAACACCAAAAACCAAAAAACCAGAAAATTCTCTCTCGCAGTAAATGCAAGAGAAAATATGCTATGTTTAAAAGGTTAAGGTTGAGGACCACCAAGATCTTTTTCATAATGAATTCCAGTCAGACATCTTGGAAGCATATCGTGGAGTTCATATATCCAGAGTTTTGTTTTCTTGCGAAAACTAAAGTTCCCGACAAGGAAAAGGGTTTTCCGATGTCATAATAGTTGTCTTAGGTTGACTTAGTCCGTTATTAAGATTTGGAAAAGATAGATCCAGCGAAAAATTCAAAAGTTGAAATTGTCTGAGAGATACTGCACACTTTAAAGACATCGAAAGTTTTATCTCCTCCAATCTAAAAGGAACATTTGAAAAATGTTGTTGGAAAAAAATTACTATTGAAGTTAGAAATGTCTCTAGTTAGTATATATGGGTTTCACAAATCATAGTTTTGTTGTTAATTTTAGGTTAGGTTAGATACTGTTGCAGCGTCATACGCCAATATATAATATGATTTTTTATACTTTTGACTTTTAAGGGGCCCAAATTCCGAAATTATTATGGATTATTATATATATATATATATATATATATATATATTTGACATATTTTCGTTAAAGTATATGACTTACAACTTACAACACACAACCAAATTAATACGACAAAAATTTGCCATGCAATGTCACTATTAGCAATTGTTTATGGTTTAATTAGCTGTTTAAACGAATAAATTACTTTAATTAGATAGTTTTAAAATATTTTAGTTGTGTAATTTTTCACCAATTCTATTTTATTGTGTTGCACTATAACACTAAATTTGAATTGAATTTTATTAATTTAAGCATGAAAAATATTAGCTCTTCAAAATTAGAAGTTAAGTGGGAAATTAATTAAGATTAAATGTCAAAAATATATTAAATCTTTGAATATATGTAGCGGTTCTTTGTATGAAATTATATGCATGTGTGGTGACTCTAACTCTCTCTCTCAAAGGCAATTTCCGATGATACTTCTAACTTAATTTCGATCACCTCTGTTTTCTTTTCTCTAGGGTTTATTCTTTGCTTCATGCGATCTAGGTCTCCGTATTTTGTGGTTCTAATTTCATCTCTTTGTTTTTAATCTCCTACTCTTCTCCTCCTCAATCATGTTGCATGTTCTCCACTTTCGATCGCTCTCCAATTCTCATATAAGTCTTCAATCATCCTATCTATATATTTTTTCAACCTTCAACATGGCAAATGACTTAGGGAAGAACCTGCAGTATCTCTCATTAGGCTGAAACCGTTTTCCGTTTCAACCTACTCTGGATGGTAAAAAGCGTTGGGATGAAAATAATTCATTGATTTCGGTAGTCAAATGCATCAATCCTCAACAACAAAAGGTTCATGCACTAAAGAAAACCTTGCCCATAGCATGGAAACTTGAGGGCAGAGTCACAAGTCGAATTCTCGATGATCAGATAGTGTAGTTCTATTTCATATCAAAGCATCAGTTAATCAATGTTATTGAATCTGGTCCTTGGTGTTTTAAAGATTGGACGCTAATTGTGGATCGCTGGACAAGACGCCTTTTCCCAGACTACCTACAAAAAATTACATTCTGGTTCTAGTTCTTTGACATTCCGGATGAATACAAAGATGACGCTATGCTTTGGGAGATATGCCAAAACCTTGGAACTATTGATGAAGTTCGACTACAGGAACCTATGAATGACAAGCTAGCAGAGGCATGGGCAAGAATTACAATGGATCCTACAAGAAAATTAATCTTTATGCACTATATTCAATTTGAAAGGCCTAGACCTCCTACTTAAATCCGCTTCAAATTTTACAAACTTCGTAAGTTCTGTTTTAAATGTGGAAACCTTAGCCATGATGAGAACTCATGTGAAGTAGATCAAAAAGCAGCTGTTCCTGAGTATATTCCATTGGAACAACCACGACCAGAGCAAGATCATAATGTTTTATCAGATGCTCATATTGTACCTGATATTACTCGGGTTTAACGCTTTCTAGTGACCATTTATATTTGCTATTAAGCGTTACTCAAGTATATTTCCTTGAAAATTAGTATGTTTTACAGATATTTGGGTGTTTTAGACATTTTGGATGTGAATTGGCATATGCAGTTGCAGAGTCCAGCAGAAGGGGCAAAAGTTTTCCAATGTTTAAAGATGTTCCCTTGGATGGATTGAGCTGAAATTTGGACACAAGATAGCCATGTGAGTTAGATTTCATATGGAAGTAGTTTCAAGTCATTCCATCATATAAATCAAAGGTTATGGCTATTTTACTGAAGACTGTCAAGCTAACGCGCATAAGAAGATCGCGCAGAAATCCCCTGGAGTGCCCGATCGATCTCTAAGTGAACGATCGGGCATTTTCTCCTGGAATTCCATGAGAAAGTAAGAATTAAGTGCATGATCAATCCCTAATGTGCCCGATCGAGCACTTCACCCGAGAATTTTTAGAAGATTTCCCAAATTTGCAGAA
This sequence comes from Iberis pinnata, assembly GCA_900406425.1. NCBI lineage: Eukaryota > Viridiplantae > Streptophyta > Magnoliopsida > Brassicales > Brassicaceae > Iberis > Iberis pinnata. Next base: position 3,634 of record OVBE01008540.1, on the reverse strand, counting down.
TTGGTCCTCATGGCTATCTTTTATTTTGTTTTGGTTTTTCCTTTTTCTATTAGCACTATATAATCCTTGTGTCTTGGTTTTATTAGACCAAAGCTTTATATTTGTAGAGATTTTTATTGAAGGAGAGGAGATTCTGAAACTCTGTATTTGGGAGAAGTTTCTCTGAACCCTTGTTTCAATATCTATTATTGTTTCATGATTATGAGTTCTTCTTTGAAATTGATTTGTGTTTACTTTTCAATGTCTGAGTAGTTCTCTAGTTAGATTTTAGGGTTTCCCAGGAAAACCAGGTTTGAATGTTAGGATTTATCATAAAAGATTGAATTTGTTAGGTTCTTAGTCTAGACTTGTTCCTAATGCATGAATTAGAGTAACTAACTAGTTCATTGATATTAGAATTATAAACGCAAATAAATTTGGTTCAGAAGTCTGATCTAGTCTAGATGAATAAGTGTTCTTGCTTGCGAGAGTATTATCCTGAATGCATATGAACAATTGCATCTGAACATTAATGCATGGTTGAATTAGTTAGACACATCGAGAGTTTGTTTCTAATAATTCGAACATAGAGCTTAATACTCCGAGAGGAGATTAATCTATTTATGTCTTTCATGTTGAGAATTATTTTCAAAGAAAATCGTGCATGTTAACTTTGGCTTTTAAACCTGAATACCTATGGAATTCCTATTGCCTGACGTTTTTAGTTTGTGTTTTACAACTCTGTTATTTTAATTATTGCTAGCATTCCGTTACAATTATCTTATTATTCGGTCTTAGCTTGATTTGAGATTTAAACTGTAAGTTGTACTGTCTGGTCTCTGTGGATTCGACCCTATCTATGCTACATTGATCTGTTCTCTGCAGTATACTTTTATGTTTTCTTTAGAGTCTAGTCTAAGATCTTTTTTTTATCTTTATTTTATTTATTTTATTTGTATAAGTGATGGTCATTGATTACAATGATTGGCTACATGAGCAAGAAGACACATTTGAAGAGAACATTCAAGATGAGGATGAACCATTTAATGAGAGTGGGCTTACCCCATAACAAAAACTAGAGTTAGATTATCTTGAAAAAGAATATCCAACACCGCCAAGGAGAGTTATAGCTGAATTTCTTAGACTAAACATCCTCTTACACCGAGTAGCACTTGAGGGAAGAGATATCACACGTGAAAGGGTAAACTTAGCTCAAAAACTTGAAGAGGTAATATGTTGAGTTCCACCAAGCCAACTAGAAGATATATTTGAGTTAGCTCTGAATTTCATGATTATGAATTATCTCACATGCCTGACATTGAAAATATAACTTCTACTTTGCATACATCAATGATGGTTGATGAATGTTATGATTTGATATGTGAGTCTCAAAGACTAGATACTTTGAGGTTTGAAACACTTAGTAGGAATTATGATGGAATATGTTATGACATCCGTGATCTTATGTTAAGTTTTTCAATTCATGATGAGTTTAGTCCACTTCTCGAAAAATCTTGCCTAGGAGATGANATCTTAAGTGATTTAGAGAATCTTAATGTTGAGATGGACTTTAGAAGTGAGAATGATGTGTTTTACTTGATTGATGGAGATGAAGTTTATTTTATTTTTCCATCTAATGCATTTGATTTTCATGAGCCTCTAGTAATCAAGGAGCAATTCACGATATATGCTACATATGTAATCAGCTTCTTTGATGAGATTGATGTCTTTTTGCCATGGGAAACATTGTATTTCTTTGTTCATATGTTCTATTGCACTAACAGGAGAAAGACTAAAGGTGTATTGGCTCAGCCATTTGATTCTCATGATTAGCACATTATGCTCCACAGTCAAGCTAATGACTATAAACAAGCGCTTGGTGGGAGGCAATCCACACAAGTTAGTTTTCTTTTCTTGTTCTTTTTCTTTTCTTGAGTCAAGTCTTACTCTTTTTCTTTTCTAATTATGTTTTGATGTTTTGTCTTCAGGGTGAAAATTTTCAAATTTTTTCGTTTTTGGTTTAGTCGAGTCTAGTTGAGTCGAAGGAATGATGACAAGAATCTGTGATGATTACTAGCGTAGTGTGAATTCAAATTCTTTTTCTATTTGATTACTGACTTAGATTAACTATTGGACTTAGGATTGGAACCCCATTGATTGATTAATATGCCTTTGAAAGTTCTGATCTTTTGGATTGTTGATGATTTGATGCTAGCTCAATTGTGCTATGACTTAATTTGATCTTAAATTCTCTTACTTATGGTGTTGGTATACTATGAAAGCTAGGTATCTTGCTCTTTAGTGTTCTGTAAAACCAACAAGTTCTTTCAGTATGATCCTGGTCCTTTCTCTCTCCCCCTTCAGAAAAAACTATACAAAAAAAGGATTGAAAGCGTGATCTAGAAATATGTAGTTAATCCCAGAAGAACTGGCTTAAATCTTGCTTTACTTGATGACAAGAAAAGATCTAAGTATGGAGGAGTTGATATTACTTGGTTTTAATGCTTTCTAGTGAGCATTTATGTTTGCTATTAAGCGTTACCCGAGTGGTTTTCCTTGCAAATTGGTATTTTTTACAGGTTTTTGGGTGTTTTGGACATTTTGGATGAGAATAGGCATATATGCAGTTGCAGAGTCCAGCAGAAGGGTCAAACTTTTGCCAATGTTTGAAGATGTTTCCTTGGATGGATTGATCTGAAACTTGGACAAAAGATAGTCATGTGAGTTAGCTTTCATATGGAGGTGGTTTCAAGTCATTCCATCATATAAATAAAAGATTTTGACTATTTTATTGAAGACTAGTCAAGCTGACTCGCAGAAGAAGGTCGCACAGAAATCCCCTGGAGTACCCGATATGGAAATTTTCTCCTGAAATTCTGATAGGTTCAAGTTTTAATTCCTAAAACTACACTGCAGAGAACAGATCTTTGTAGTATAGTAAAGGGTCGAATTCCACAAAGACCAGACAGTACGACTTTCAGTTAAATCTTGATTCTAGCTAAGAAAAAATAAAAGGGTGTTCGTAGCAGAGTTTAAAGCATAAATTAAAAGAAGATGTAAATCAATAAACTAAAGCGTCAGACATTAGGAAATTCCACAGGTATTCAGGTTTGAAGTTCAAGTTAACATGTAGGATTTATTTTGAAAATAGTTCTCAACCTAAAAGATAATAATAGACTAATCTCCTCCCGAAGTATTAGATCCCTACAATCGAATTACTAAATACAAACTTCTGCCGTATTTAAACAATTCAATTATGCAATGATTTCAAGTTCGATATGTTCATAAGCATCAAAGACAATACTCCCGCAAGCAGAGACACTTATTCATCTAGACTTGGTCAGATTTCTAAACCAAATCTCTTTGTGTTTATCAACCTAATATCAATTAACTAAATGGACAATTTAATTCAAGCATTAAGAACATATCTAGACTAAGAACCTAACAATTCAATCCTTTATGATGTTAAACCCCTAACTATCAATTTCNAATCCTAAAACCTAACTATGAAACTATTCAAGCATGTTAAAAGAAACAAGCATCATAGATTCAATAGTAAAAGAAAACAATTGCATAAAATAAATAAAAGAGAGTTCATAAATCTTCTCCAAAAGAAGTTCAAGCTTTGGATCTCGTCTCCCTCAGAGAAAAAGAA
>OVBE01008539.1:0-17070 GCA_900406425.1 Iberis pinnata | reverse complement strand
CATTTTGTCAATTGAAGATTATTTTTTTGTCCATTGGGACAGAACAGATTTTGACCCCAAAAACTTATTGCACAAAATTATGATTTTATATACTCATAAATACCTTTTTCTAGTTTATATGTTTTTCAATTATTTCTAAAATACTATAAAAATATATTTTTGTTCTACAAATATCACAAATTTAAAATTAATACTTTTTGTAAAACTAAACCTTGATCTTTTTAAAACAAACCTTTAAATTTTAATTTGTGAGCCTAAAATTAGAAATTGAAATTTAAATATTTACTATTAAATTTTTATGTTTGTGGTATTTATTTTTTAAACAATTGAGATTGTGTAATAATTTTAGAAATTAAGTTTAATTTATGGTATTTTATAGAATTACACTAGATATTAAGTAGTACTTTCTCCGTTCCAAATTTTGATAATTTTAAATATAAAGAAATTGATTTAAAATCAACTATTGAATAACTCCCCTTAATTTTGTTTTAAACCAACCCTCCCACTAATATAAATATTTAACTAAAACCCTAATAGTTAAAACATTGTTCCTCGTATTTTATAGGTCTCTAAAATTTAAAACTCCATATATATATATATGTCAGTTTTAAACTATTTTTTGTTGCTCAAACTACTACTCCCTTCGTTCCAAAATATATAATGTTTTGGTTAAAAGCGCGTATATTAAAAAATTCTGTTTTTTATATAAATATTTTATTTATTATACATCAAAAACATTTGACCAATCAATAAAAAACTGACATTTTATTATTAGATGTGGATTATTTACTAACTTTAAAGTCTGCTATTAAATAATCTTTTAAAATACATTTTATATTTTGGAACCTGAATAATTTTCTAAAATAACATATATTTTAGAACGGAGGAAATATTTGTTTCAATTATGTATGACTAGAATTTTGTGATTCTTATGTGCCTTTGAATTAATATGCTGAAAAGGGATCAATAATGAGAAAAGTTGAGATTCTTTTGTGACTTTAAATTTGTNTAAAACAAGAATTATGTGGTACTACTACTACTTCAAAGTCATTTATAATCATTCAACAACTTCTAATAAATTAATTTGTTTTTATATGTGGAGTTCCTAATTTAAAAAAATTAAATGAAAAATGGAGACAAGTTGCTCACCAAATTCTCCCTCATTATTGGAAATAAGTTATATCTTAGTCCACACAATTTTCACAAGTTGTAAGTCAACTAAAATACACAAACCTTTATGTATCACAAATCTTTTTAGTATTTTCAAATTTTGCTAATATATTTTGATAAATATAAATTAATTTATTGGCTTGGTGGTCTTCCTTTTTTTGACTAAATGAATTTAGATGGATTTTCAAAATAAAAGATTCAGTGGATTATAAAATACCATTTTTGGATTTTATTTTTTTATTATATCCTCAAATCCAATATTTTATCAAATAAAACTTAAAATTAATAATGAAATCACAAAATAAATAAAACTGAATTTCAATTAATATTTACATATTATTAATCAAATAGAAAGATAATTTGAAAGTATTAATTTAATAATAATGAAATTTTTATAAATTTATAAATTTATTAAAATCATAGAAGCAATAACATATTTAAAATTTTAATACTAATTTAAGTGTTTTGATAATTTTTATGTCTGCTGCCAAATTTAAATCTTTTTGTTCATTTTATGAACGCAAAATTTCATTTAAAAATCAAAATAAAATAGCTTAATAATTTCATTTCACTATATCAATTATAAATTTTATTTTAATAAAATTTTTGTGGTCTAAAAAATGAATGTAATAAACAGATTAAACTGTTGAATCCACAAGTTGTGATATCAAAATCATAATGGACAAAAAAATAAAATCTCAGAATATAAAAAATCGACACGTATATAGTTACGAATCCACAAAACTACACACGTGTTATCCTTTGGTTCTATAAATATCCGCCACGTACACACGCAATAAAATAAACATCGTACGTGCGAAAACGCCGTAACGGCGACACTAACGGTAAGTGACGCGGGAACTCTAAACCGTAACGCCCGGTAAATAATAAAACCGTCGTCCTCTCCATCTAAACCTAAATTTTCACCGCCGGTTAAAATCTCCGGTAATTCATAATTACGAAAAGAAAAAAATTAAATTTCTCTTCACGAAACCAAACAAATCATTAAAAAAAAAAAAAAAATCTGAAAATTCTAAAATTCCGATTTCATTTTTTTTTTTTGGTTTCTTCTTCGTATCTATGGAGTATATTCGAATTTCTCAAATCTCCATCAATGCCAGATTTTAGCTTAGAGTCTTTGTGTATACAACACGACACGCATAACAATTGATTCTTCTAGGAAGATTCATCGGAGGAGGTAAACAATATCTTCCATAAACCGGCGACGGAGAAAGCGGCGATTTCGGAGATTTATCGCTACTTGTTAAAGAAGATGAAGGAGATCTAGGTATCGATAAAATCGCTCGAATCTTAACTTCTTTAGAGACACGATTATACTCTTCAATGATATTCGTTAAATCTTCTTCTGATTTAATAGAGATTAGAGTTTCTAGATCTCCATTTGGTAATTGACATTTCAAATCAACAGAATATCCAGAGAATTCACAGAGTTTGTTCATCAGCTCTGAAGAAAATTCAAAAATCAAAATCAAAATTCGAAATCAAAAACAAAATTCGAAATCGATGTTTAAGAATTGATTTNTTTGTTTAATTTTAAAGAGAAAAAAAGGGGAATTTTTTTTTTTTTTTTGTTGAGTGTTTTTTTTTTGTTGTTAAACCGAGAAGAAAGGTTGAAGATGAAATGGCTTTTATAGGCAGTGAATGACGTCACGGTGGGACCACCTTACGCGTATTAGTTAAAGCTTTTATGGGCATTTTTTGATAAATTCTGTTATTCCAATATGGAATATTCTTTTTTTTTTTAACACGTAATTATGTGTATTTTTCTTGGTTAAATTAAGAAGTATATCTTTTTTTTCCTAAATTGAATTTCATATTTTAGTAAACAAATTTTTAGTAAGCAGAAAAATGATAGTCTGTATCTCTAAACTCAAATTTTAGTGGAAAATATTCTTACGTTTTTGTTTGTAATATTCGTACTTACAAAACTAATTTAATGTGGTTCATCGTACCAGGGCCGGCCATGAGCAAAGCCGTATGAAACATTCGCCTACATCCACCATATTTTATAAGGAAATTCTCAAAAATACCACAAAAAATTATGTTTATTCCAAATATACCACACACTCCCAAAAATTCCAAAAATACCACAAAAATGTTTTTGTTCCAAACATACCACTAATTTTGAAATAACTTTAAAACTTCAAATTTAAACCCTAAAACCCCAAAACCAAACCCTACCCCTTCAAAACTAAAACCCTAAACTCTCTTTAGTGAACCCAAACATAAAATTTTAAATTTTAACCCCTTAAAATTCACTTTTCTTGTTTGTGGTATTTTTGGAATATTTGGGAGTGTGGTATTTTTGGAACTTTTGGGAGTGTGTGGTATTTTTGGAATTTGAACTTCTTTTGATGGTGTTTGAAGGAATTACTCTATTTTATAAGCTCATCTTCATAGTTAATAGGCCCCCAAAACTTAAAATTCTATATATATATGTCTATTTTTTATGGCTTCCAAAACAATAAAATAAATTACAAGCCCTAACTTTTTTTAATTTTGTTTCAAGCCCTCCAAAATTTCAAAGTAGGCCGTGCATCGTACTAGATTTTTTTTTATTATTATCAAAGAAAACTAATTATAAAATCTTATTCAATAAGATTAGAATATATTTATATATTAAATGATGATTCATATCATCAAGCCGTATCTTCCACGTTAATATAAGATATTGCATGTATCTTAATTAATATCAAATTTATTGATTGCTTTTTAATATGACCTTCTTTTCGTTTTTTTTCGTTCTCTATAAAAACTTATGGGGTGTTATTGGTTATGGTATTTTAACAGATTTACAAAACTATGAAAAAAATTTATAGATTTTGAAATGATTGGATTTTGAAATACCATGATTTATGTTTTGATTTGATCTTTTGTATTCTTAACTTTGAAATCATTCCAAATCCATTAAAATACAAAGTGGAATTTGAAATCCAATATCAAATTATTAAACGAATAACATTGGATTTCAATTAGAATTTACAAATCATTAAACGAATAATACATGATTTTATTTAGGATTTAAAAATCATTAAACGAATAACAAATGATTTCGCATGGATTTCAAAATCCATTAAGACTCCAAAACCAATAACAATCGGTTTCAACAATCATATTTCGGAAGAAAAAATACAACCATATTTTGATGACTATAGAATGGGTTTTTCTTGGATTTTATGGTATTTTCAGAAGGTAAGGAATGAAATGTTTTCCAAAGAAAAACAATGGTGTCCCATGTGCATAATTGATACTGCGATAAAGAAATATATGGAGTGGTTCACATTACATGTTATCTTTAATCGGATGTGCGTACAATACACCCATATCCTTAGTTCAATTTTCAGTAGAGGGAATGATTTATATTAACAAAAGTTGGTAATTGATCTAAGATCTTAAGGAAAATTTAAGTTGAAATCCCAAACTCCTGTTGGTTAACAAAAAAAGAAAATATACACTCAGTGCTGGTCCTAAGGTATTTGATGCTTAAAGCCGAGAACAAAAATGATGCATTTTAACATAAGATAAGGGCAATGACAGATTCTATGCCGTGTCTTCATTTTAAATCGTTCCCATGGCTGATTTGGTATATTTGGAAGGCCATAAGCGCAATGTCTTTTCATAATTCTAATTGGTCACCATTGGATATTCTAGGAATCGCAACACAAGAGGCAAATGAATGGTTGTCTGCTAATATTTCGGGAAGGGACCCTAGTGATTCAGGGCCTTTGAGACCCCGAAGTTGTGATCAAGAAACACATATCATTCCAAACTGCTGTAGTTTGGATGGATCATGGAAATCAGGTGACCCTATTAGTGGTATTGGCTGGTTTTTCTCATCAGATACCGATAATACTATGATGGGATGCGCAGGCATTAGATGTGGTATTTCCCCACTCCACACATAGTTGCTTGCCATGATATGGGCGCTCAAATGCATGAAAATCATAAGTAATCCATGCACCAGTTTTAGCACGGACTCAACGGAACTGATCCAACTTCTGGAGGATCCGACACATTGGCCGATATTCGCAGCAGAGATAGCAGAGGTAAATCTTTTGAAGACCCACCTTTCGCAGTTCACAATCTCGCACCGGAGCAGGATTTGGAATAAATATGCTGATGCGCTCGCACGAACAGCTCGCAAAAGAAGACTCTTATCTTCTTATGTCAATTCCCGTCCACCTCTATGGTGTTCGAAACTTTTTTCTACGCTTTAATTAATTTGTTTTTTTTTTTGTTGTAAAAAAAATATAAGGTAAGGATCGAACTCGTCCCAAGGAATCTTCATAGAGGTTAAAAATGATGTTTTTTTGATGCCCACAAAATTTATATAAATTATGCGCCTAAAGCCCTTGTTGCCCCAGCTTCCCATTAGGATCGGCCCTGAATACACTAATGACTTATCTAAATAGGAAAGAGCGGTTCATAAAACACATTTTGTCTGCTATCTGGACGATTCCTAAAAACGGGAGTCCCTTCTATTGGTATGGACTTGATTTTACAATTACAGAATGAAAATATTATGAGAATGCGAAGAATTTTTAGAGGAATTTCACCAATCACCATTACACGAATAACTACTAGACGTCATTGGACCATGAAAGGGTTTGAGGTTAAAAGACCGTTATTGTTATATGTTCATTATTAACTCTCTGGAGTTTACTAAAATGCTTGCATCCCTATCCGAATGGTTTACTTTCGTGACAGAGTTATTAGAATTTGATGCAATACGATTTTATTATCAAGAGTTCTAGCTAGTGCATAAACGAAAGGACTCATAACATAAATGTGATTTTACTCGTGAAAACTGCATATGAGTACAGTGTCGGTCCGTATCTAAATAGCGCCTAAAGCATAGTTAAAATTTGATGCCCTAAATTCGATGTACTCAACCACGGTACCAAAGTGTTTCAAATAAATTTGGTGCCCTAACATTTATATAAATTTTGGCGCACAAAGCTCTTGTTTTACGAGCTTTAGTCCAGGGGCACCCCTGTATGAGCATAATGTTATTTTTTTCTATATTGATACTTTTTCCCATAAAATAAGTACTTCTTTATGATTGATTATGAACATACATTAAGTGAATCTACACACCAAAATGGTAAATAAATTCTAGTAAAAAAAACTAAATTATGATTCTTTGTCTTTTTAGCTAATAAGTTTGCTATGAGATTGCATGTCTGCTACTAATGCGCCCACTTAAATTTAGAATAATAAATTTAAATAGTAGACCATTCTTATATTGATACTAGGCCTTGGCACGAAGCGGATCAGTCGTAAAAATTTAATATTTGTTATTTGCTTTGTTTTTGACTGATATATAATTTAGCGATTTGCTTTGCTCCTGAAAAACACGGATATCTTGAAATTTTACAAATTTATGCGGATATTCGGTTTTCTCATTTCAATTCAACAAATATTCAAAAAGTATTAATAACTTCTATACAAATATACTTTATTTACATTAAAATAATTTCACAAGTAGTAAATAATTAAAATCAACTAACTTTTAGATAAAATATTAAACAAAATGCCAAAAGGTAGACGTATATATTGGGAAACAACGGTTCTATATTTGTAAATAATAAAGGACATCAAAGAAAATATCTTCTTCCACTATAATGTAAACCATATTATTATTTCCACATTAGTATTTATTAGTTCATATTAACTCTTACACCTATCATTTTCATTTTTGTTTTTTCTTTTAAGTTTTCTATTTATTGAGTATGTAAAAAACATATAAATCTATATGGTGTTATACGTATATATGTAATATATGGAGCGAATCGATATAAGATCTTTCGAAATTTAGTATTTGCTATTTACTTTGTTTTATACGGATAGCTAATTTTAGTATTTTTTTTTGCTTTGAACATCTACGGATATCCAGACTTTTCGGTTCGAATTGAGACAAATATCGAATCAAATTAGATATGATGGATAATTTTCCTAACCCTAATTGATACTTCTTTACTCATTGATTGTAAATTTACATTGTACATTTATATAATTAGTTAAGAGGTATATCTTTCGTGAAGAAAAAAACAGTCGGTCTTAATTTTCTTTTGTTAACACAGTCGATTTTAATTAACAAGGAGCAAGTGGCTTAGTCGTGTGCTGCCTGCCTAGTTACCAGACTAGGGATCGAAGCTGGCCGTTTGCATAGCGAATGCATTTTCTCCTATTTATGAAATATGAGTTACTGAACCGGTCCGTTGAGGTCTAGAGGTTAATGTGACAAAAAAAAAATCGGTTTTAATTAGACCGTTTATAGCCCACAAAAAGCTTAGTAATTCTTAATGACAAGTGTTATTTTTTTGGCATATAATATCTTTTGTCCAATCATATAATAACAGAAACCATTCCAAATCACTAGCTTGAACTTTTCTTGTGGGACTTATTTATGTTTAAAACTATAAAAATGCCAAAGCCGACATTATTGGCCATGTAATATCAATGACTCAATTTTAGTGTACTTAGAAATTTTTTTGGGTCAAGTCAAAAGTAATACTTTTTTAATTCAAATTGGTATATTCGAAATAATATGCATAATGGATTTAAGTGGTTTAACGTACATGCCTGGCAAGTCTCAAAATTCCATCATATGTTTAAAAATTATTATAAAGTTTGATACGAATTTTATGCAAATAATTTAATCTATTTCAAACACGGAAACACTTGACTTTAATTACTTATAAATAAATCTTCCAATTATTTATGAAAAGAAGAATATACATGATTGCTTTGGTCCAATTCTTGTAGCCCATTAAAGTGGCCCAACTAAAGAATTTGAATCAGCATTTTAAAAGCTAGAAACATGTTTTCTTTGTTGTAGAACAAAATTATTGTTTTTTTATGTTAGAATTTATAATGTTGAGAAATTTTGTGATAAAACCAAGGGAAAATTATGGCCAATACCATAAAATCATTTCACTTTATGGTTTATATCATATTGGTATAAAATCATGAAAAGTGTCATATATTTCTTGGGTTTTTTACTTTCATTATCCTCACCTTTTTGTTTTTTGTTGTAGATTTATAAATAAAAAGAATTAAAGTCTATTGTTTGAAGTAATCGATATTGGTTACTGTGTAGAACAAACTCTATATTTTCATTTAGAGATAATTTTTGTAAATTTTTACACCAAGGTTCCTTGTTTGTCCACCAATAGAAGAAGTGGTTTGTCCACCAGATTCTTGTCCATCATGACATGCAATCATCCTTTGTGTAGTTTCTCCTAGTCTAATAACATAATCCCGAACTTCATGCGACTCTGGTCCATCAATAAAATTAGACAAATGTATCAACTTCGATTCTGGCATCAAACAAATGTCCACACGATACATATATGTCCATTACCTCTTTCATGACCAGACACATACGGTGGTACTCTTTCAGCACTATTAGGATTTTTCCACTGCTACATTTGCCTTTTTCCTTTTGATTTTATTAAAAATATTCAATTTTTTTTGTTGAAGTAACCGATGTGGCAATATCTTGGGTGGACAAACAAACGCTCCGTTAACGGATAATGTCCACCAGTCGAATGTCCACATATGGTGTTACATTGGAGTTAACATGAGCATGTGTTGGAGCGTTAAAGCAAGGAGCAAATGATGTTGGTGACAATGAATGTGTAACAGACACATTTGGTGCTGTATGAAGCACATTAGATGGAGTAGGTGATGATACAGGGTGTTTGTAGATGATATGAATAAAGATTGCCGGAGCTTGCGTGATACCTGTGCATTCGCCATCAACTTCAAGAGAAGGTGGTGAATTGTTAGATTTAGCAAATGGGAAAACATATTCATGGAGGATAACATGTCAAGAAGTATAAATCCTATTTGTTGTTCTATCTAAACAAAAATAGGCACTTTGTGTAAGAGAATATCCTAAGAAAACACAAGAAATAGATCGCAAATCTAATTTATTTGAAGCATAAGGTCTTAACCAAGGAAAACAAAGTCACCCAAAAATTCTAAGTTTTGAAAATTTGGTGGTTGTTGAAAAAGAAGATTATAAGGAGAAGTCTTTGAAAGATTGGGAGTAGGCATTTGGTTGATGAGATAAACGGCTGTAGCAAATGTATAAGTCCAGTAAGATCTAGGCATTGATGCATGTGATAGTAGAACAAGACCCATTTCGACTATATGTCGATGTCTACGTTTTGCTATACTGTTATGTTCGGGAGTGTGAGGTGGCATTGTAAAATGTAAAATTCCATTTTGAGCTAAAATATCTTTTAAAGCTATAAATTCTCCATCATTGTCAGTGTAAAAGGTTTTTTTTCTTTTTTCTTAAACCGATTTTCAACTAAGACTTTAAATTTGTGAAAAACATCTTTAACTTGGGATTTTTGTTTTAAAGGATAATACCAAGTATAACGAGTAAAATGATATACAAAAATTACATAATACTTAAAACAATCAATAGAAAATAAAGGAGAACTTCAAACATCATAAAAAAATAATATCAAGGGGAGAATAATAAACAATTGATGAGTATGAAAAAAGGAGTTTATGCATTTTATTGTTAGAACAAGCAAAACAAGGAGAGTTTAATAATGCATTAGAAGATAAAGGTAACTGAAATTGAGAAATTATTGTCTTTAAAACCGAAAAAGACGGATGACCAAAGCGAGAATGCCAATCTGTTAGAGATGGTTTTGTGGCCGATTCAAACGATAAAGAAGAAGAAACACAAGATCTAGACTTATGCTATTCGTAGACACCATTTTTAGGTGTTTTGCGAAGATGAATTGCCCTCATAGTCAGATCGCGGACCTAAAAATACATAGGAGTAAAAGTGATAGCAACATCGTTAGTTTTGCATAATTGAAAAACAGAGATGAGATTTTTATCTAATGAAGGAACGCATAACACATCATTAACAAAAAAGGGAGTAGAATAAGAGGGTAACGACATAGAACCGATTTGTGTAATGGGAAGATCGGAATCATCTTCTAGGAGCACCTCTTGACCACCATTGTAAGGAGAGTGAAAAGAAAGATTTGAGAGATCGGAAGTCATATGATGTGAAGCTCTGTTGTCCAAGAGCCAAATCGCGTTGTTGCTATTTGCTAGTGCCATATGTGCGCGAGGCTGCCATGATTGGTTACCTTGTTGCCAAATTTGATTTCCTTGCTGCCAGAACTGAGACTGCGGTGAAAAGGACCATTACTGGTGCTGTTGAGATCCACATACAAGTCTAAAGTCGGGACAATACTTAGCTTATGACTTTAAGACCTTATGCTGATATACTTAGAGCTTTCTATACCTTATAGTTATGATGTTGTGATGGACTCTCGTCTTGATGATAAAAGATATTCCCTTCAACTTTTGTGTATGCCATAACAACAAAGTCTTCATCATTTCCTTCACGAGAGCCAATGCCAACAAACCGCGAAGAATTTTCTACAATGTTTTGTTATGTTCGACTATAGTTTCTCTCTTTTTCTGTTGTTCTTACTGATTCTAATATGTTAGATGATGTTTTAACTAAGATTGAGTGGTTATATATAATTATTTGCTTCTTTTCACTTTTATAAAATATTTGGTTTGACAAAAAAAATTAGTTCGTTATATTTTGTGTTAACATATAAATTTAGAAATACTAGAGATTTAATCCATGAAAATCTCAATCAAAACTATATCTTATATAAATATTGATGCAGCCATATCTTTAAAAAGAACTAAACTAACCTAAATAAAATACTAGTTTATTAATGACGCGTAAGAGTTTTATTTCTGAAATTTACCTATTCTAAACGAGGATTTTGAATAGATTTTTTTCAAGATTTCGTTAATGAGTTATCTTAGTGATACTTCTTTAGTTCTCGTATTCTGCTTAAAGAATACAAAGTTTTGGTAGCGAGCTTCTTTGGATTTTTTTTGGTATGAAAAGAAAGGAAATCGCTCCTACATTATTATTAAAAAAATCAATAAAACAATCAAGTAACGATGCCTCTTGAAAAAATGACCTCCATTAAATCTTCTGAGAAACAAGAACTAACTACTCTCGGTAAGACATCAAAAGAATGAAAACCTAATGGTAAATAAAAAGATGTGATTCGTTAAACTATCTACTATCCTATTAGCCTCTCTAAATATATCTACGAATTTAATTATCCAGTCTCTTGTTAAAAAGTCATGACACACAAATATACCACGAACGTCGAAAGGTGTGCTGCATTTATTCCCCGAACTAAAATCTCTACTACCACCCACCTTTCTCCACTCTTCCATGCCAAACAGAGTCTATAGTAGACTTCCCATAATTTTGTTTAACTATCTAGTTTCTTGTTAACAAGTAATAACACACAAATGTACCAGAAACGTTAAAGGGTGTGCTGCATTTATTCTCCGAACTAAAAGCTCCACATCCATCTTCGAATAAATCTCTACTACCATCCGTCTTTCTCCACTCTCCCATGCCAAACAGAGTTTATAGTAGACTTCCCATACTTTTTTTTAACTATCCAGTCTTTTATTAACAAATCATGACACACAAATGTACCAGAAACGTCAAAGGGTGTGCTGCATTTATTCTCCGAACTAAAAGCTCCACATCCATCTTCGAATAAATCTCTACTACCATCCGTCTTTCTCCACTCTCCCATGCCAAACAGAGTTTATAGTAGACTTCCCATACTTTTTTTTAACTATCCAGTCTTTTATTAACAAATCATGACACACAAATGTACCAGAAACGTCAAAGGGTGTGCTGCATTTATTCTCCGAACTAAAAGCTCCACATCCATCTTCGAATAAATCTCTACTACCATCTATCTTTCTCCACTCTCCCATGCCAAAAAGAGTTTATAGTAGACTTCTCATACTTTTGTTTAACTATCCAATCTTTTATTAACAAATCATGACACACAAATGTACCAGAAACGTCGAAAGATGTACTGCATTTATTCCCCGAACTAAAAGCTCCACAACCATTTTCGAATATATCTCTACTACCACCTGCCTTTCTCCACTCTCCCATGCCAAACAGATTCTATAGTAGACTTCCCATAATTTTGTATAACTATCGAGTCTCTTGTTAACAAGTCATGACACACAAATGTACCAGAAACGTCAAAAAGTGTGTTGCATTTATTCCCCGAACTAAAAGCTCCACATCTATCTTCGAATAAATCTCTGCTACCACCCACCTTTCTCCACTCTCCCGTACCAAACAGAGTCCATAGTATATTTCCCATAATTTTCTTCGAATCGTATTTATCACTTTTGCATGTTTTCTAATATTTTTCTTGTTTGTTTTAAGTTTCTGATATTCCCGAAATTAACTTCTAAAATTTTGGGTTTATATAACTAAAATGTTTTATTAGATATTTGTAAAAAGTTTTGGTTTAATCTTAATCCAAATACGGTAGAAAATAAGCTAAAATAAGTAGAAAATAATCAAAATTTGCTTCCTTTTTTGGATCCAAACATAACTTTCTTATATATACCAAAAAAAACTAAAGTATTAACACAATTTGAGAGAGAGAGAGAGATGGAGACAGACGAAAGCGGAGTAGCTTTACCATCAGGACCCGACGGTCGTAAACGTCGAGTCAGTTACTTTTACGAACCATCAATCGGAGACTATTACTATGGTCAAGGACATCCAATGAAACCTCATCGGATCCGTATGGCTCATAGTTTAATCATTCATTATCATCTTCACCGTCGATTAGAAATCAGCCGTCCTTACCTAGCCGATGCCTCTGATATAGGTTTATTCCATTCACAAGATTATGTTGATTTCCTTTCTTCTGTTTCACCTGAATCAATGGGAGATCCTTCATCTTCAAGAAATTTAAGAAGATTCAATGTTGGTGAAGATTGTCCTGTCTTTGATGGACTTTTTGATTTCTGTCGTGCTTCTGCTGGTGGTTCTATTGGAGCTGCTGTGAAATTGAATAGACAAGATGCTGATATTGCGATTAATTGGGGAGGTGGGCTTCATCATGCTAAGAAAAGTGAAGCTTCTGGTTTTTGCTATGTGAATGATATTGTTCTTGGGATTTTGGAGTTGCTTAAGATGTTTACGGTGAGTTTTCTCAGATTCTTTTTGTTTTATAGTTTAAAGTTTAGATCTTTAGGGTTTTAAAGGTTTGATTGATTTCTTTAGGAATTGCAGCTTAAAGTTATGATCTTTAAGTGTTTCCATGGCTAAGAGGTATTAGCTTGATTGAGAATTAAGAACATAATCTTGGAATTGCTTAAGATGTTTAGAGTAAATTTCTCAGATTCTTTTGTTTTATAGTCAAAGTTTAGATCTTTAGGGTTTAAAGCTTGACCTTTTTGTAATGGGTTTCTTGAATTTAGTTGAAATCTGAAAGCTTTTGATTGATTCATGTTTCTAAATTGTGTGTTAGATTTAGGAATTGCAGCTGCAAGTTATGATCTTTAAGTTTAGATTTTTAGGGTTTAAAGTTTTACTTTTTATAATGGGTATCTTAAATTTAGTTGAAATCTGAAAGCTTTGATTGATTCTTTAGGAATTGCAGCTTAAAGTTATAATCTTTAAGTGTTTCCATGGTTAAAAGATACTAGCTTGATTGAGAATTGAGAACACATTAGTTAGTTTCTTGCTTATGTTTGTATGTGATTCGGATTCGGTTACTTTGCATAGTGTATTCTGATATATATCTTTGATCTATATATCTTTGATCGATTGATGTTTACGTTCATCGAATTTCGAAACGAGTTCTTTATAAAGCTTAGATCTTTAGGGTTTAAAGCTTAACTTTTTAAAGTGGGTTTCTTAAATTTAATTGAAATCTGAAAGCTTTGATTGATTCATGTTTCTAAACTGCGTGTTAGCTTTAGAAATTCAGCTTAAAGTTATAATCTTTAAGTGTTAAGAGATATTTAGCTTGCTTGAGAATTGAGAACACATTAGTTAGTTTCTTGCTTATGTTTGTATGTGATTCGGATTCGGTTGATTGATGGCTTCATCGAATTTCGATTTTGTAGAGGGTTCTTTACATAGATATCGATGTACACCATGGAGATGGAGTAGAAGAAGCATTTTACACAACTGATAGAGTTATGACTGTTTCATTCCATAAATTCGGAGACTTTTTCCCTGGAACTGGTCATATAAGGGACATAGGAGCTGAAAAAGGAAAATACTATGCTCTTAATGTTCCATTAAATGATGGCATGGACGATGAAAGTTTCCGCAGTTTATTTAGACCTCTTATACAGAAAGTTATGGAAGTGTATCAACCAGAAGCAGTTGTTCTACAATGTGGAGCTGATTCTTTAAGCGGTGATCGATTAGGTTGTTTTAACTTATCAGTTAAAGGACATGCTGATTGTCTCCGGTTCTTAAGATCTTATAATGTACCTCTTATGGTGTTGGGTGGTGGAGGTTATACGATTCGAAATGTTGCTCGTTGCTGGTGTTATGAGGTCTGTCTTTTCAACTTCTTTTATGGTTTTGTATTGGGGAGGGTATTCGGCTTTCGGTTCGGATTTGGTTCGGGTGATAAGTGATTCGGGTTTTTCAGATCCAGCTAAATAGGATCCAAATTGGAACCGAGTAGATTTCGGTTCGGGTCGGGTTTTGGTAAAAAATCAAAACCAGATATGGAACCAATTTTTTTTTGGTTCGGGTTTTTCGGATAATTTTGGAATTTTTTTTTATCTTGTATTTTTGGTTTTACGGTTTGGATTTTTCGGGTAACATGAATAATTCAGGTAATTTGGGTCCAAAACTCAACTAAAACTCGAATTTACCCAAACCAGAAAACCTGAAATACAACAAAAAACCCAAATTACCCGTTATATATATATATATATATATATATATATCATTCGGGTCTGGTTCCCCATACTAAAAAATTATAAAACCCATTCGGGTTATTTGAAAATACGGTTAGGTTTCGGTTCGGTTTTCGGGTAAGATGCCCAGCCATAAGTTTTTGTTTGTTGAATGGTCTGTTTATGTTACAGACTGCGGTTGCGGTTGGAGTAGAACCGGAGAATCAACTACCGTATAATGAGTATTACGAGTATTTCGGTCCAGATTATACTCTTCATGTTGAACCAAGTGCAATGGAGAATTTAAACACACCAAAAGATATGGAGAAGATAAGGTAACATAGTTTTGGTTTTTTTATATTGTTGTTTTTTCAAATCTAGTTTCTGTTTCTAATAGTTTCGAAAAGTGTACAAAGTTGTGAGCTTTTAGGTAATGTCAATTTTCAGGAACACATTGCTAGAACAACTTAAGGGACTAATACATGCACCTAGTGTGCCATTTCAGCATACTCCTCCTGTGAATCGAGTTTTAGATGAGGTGAATCTTTGCTCTTTGTTAGTTTCTTCTTGTCCCGAAATGATACTTATCCCCGGTCGTTTCACGGTTGCTAGCGATTAGCGACAACGACCAACAACATGTAACGTTGTTCATTTTGCAGTCGTTTCGACTAGTTGTTGTGTTGTTGGTTTGACTGTTTTAGCTACTTGTCGCTATATTTTTTTATTTTAAAATTAAATATTTATAAAAAATATTTTGAACTACATTATATATAATCAAATTTAATTATAAACAGTTAGTTTAATTTTTATTATATATATATTTATAATCAAATTTAATTATNTTTAATTATTTTAAATTTTGAAATTTGTTTTTTTTTTTTTTTTTTTTTTTTTTTTTACTTGTCGCTATATTTTTTTATTTTAAAATTAAATATTTATAAAATATATTTTGAACTACATTATATATAACCAAATTTAATTATAAACAGTTAGTTTAGTTTTTATTATATATATTTTAACTTAATGTAATATAATCAAATTTAAATTATGTTAATTTTTTGAAATTAGTTTTATTCTATTTTTATTTATTTTGAATTTAATATTGTTCGTTTAGCAGTAGCTGAAAAGTCTAGCGATTAGAAATTTGAGTCGCTGTTGTTAGTCATAGTCACTACCGAATAAACAACATTTGATCGCTGTTGCTAGCAACGGTCAAACTAAACATGACCTTACTCATTAAGATCTTTGTTTATCTTCAAATGTTTAGCCAGAAGAAGACTTTGAGAAAAGACCAAAGCCTAGGATTTGGAGTGGAACTGCTAGTTATGAATCAGATAGTGATGATGATGAGAAACCTCTTCATGGTGGTGGTCCAACTATGGACAGGTAAAAAAAAAAACTTGCTCTTACTTCAATTTACCAAACTTTTAATCTTTATTTGTCTAAAAACTTGTGATTGAAATTTCCAGGGACTCTTCAGGTGAAGATGAAATGGAAGATGATAATCCAGAGCCAGAGGTTAAGACATCATCATCTTAAAACCAACTTTGATGTTGTGTTGGGGTAGATTTATTATGATTCTAAGTTAGATTCTTTGATGTTATCATTTGATAGAGAAGGATTTGGTCTGTCTTATTGTGACTTATTGGATTTTAAGATTTATAAAATGCAAAAGAAACTTTTTTGGCTTTAAACTTATGTTTAAAAATATGCATTTATATTAATATTCAGATAATAAGCATTAAAAGTGCATCTAAATGGTTTTATATTTGGGACCAAATAAAACTTTTAATATAAATTTAAATTGCATAAAATTGAGGGGAAAAAGTTTTTAAAAAAGAATTCCATTGAAGTATGAAAATATAGTCGCCCAATAATTTATCAACAATAGGAATTTTGTCAATTGTACGAAAGAATGTTTAGAGTTAACAGGTAATGTTTTTAGGATGGTTAAGATATTTTACGAAAATAAAATATGTATGTGTGTACAAAATTTATGTGTTAATTGTTGTAACAAAATTTATGTGTTAATTATTGTAAACTCATATTGTTACAAAATCAACCTGCAATTTCACACTTCAAGAAACCAATTATACTCAACCT
>OVBE01008538.1:3969-17072 GCA_900406425.1 Iberis pinnata | reverse complement strand
TTATAGTGAGATACTATAACTAAATCACATAATACAATTTGATCTAAAACTACATGTGGTAAGTTAATAGAGTTATACGAATTATCAATAGCTAAATTAATGTAAATGCAGTGCTGGAAATTACATCCAATCGGTGATTAACTAATAGTTCTTCTAGCTCTAGGATATTACTAGTAAATTTAGTATTCAGTGCTAATATATGTAATTCTAAGTTCTTACATTTTTTTTTTCTTCAAAATTTGGTTACCTTTTGTTAATACAGAATCAAAAGATATGTTTCCCTACAACGTAAAATTTTGCATGACTAGCCAATTATTAAGCAAACTAGGCAGTGACCCGCACGTACGCACAGGGAAAATAATTAAGATTTAATTTCTTGTGAATACAATTGATAATTTTTTCAATTTAATAATTTTACATATTATTTTATTAAAATTGTATTTAATTAGTTGTTTCTGTTTGTTATTTGATATTTTCAAAGTGTAAAGTATTATATAATAATTATTTGATACAAAAGTGTAAATTATAAATGTTAAATTTTGTAACTATTATAAACATATTAATTATAAATGTAAAGTTTACTTTTGTGTTTATTTGTTTGTTTTAATATGATGTAATATGTACATTTCATTATCGTTATGTAAATAGAATGTTGGTTAAAAGTTTTTGCAAAACCAATTTTATAATTTCACTATTTTTCATACGACATATAAACGAACACATAAGAAAACATTAAAATTAATAAGAAAAATACACATTTAAAATGAATTAAAAATTAATAAATACGAAAAATATTATTTCAAAATCAATTATCTTATGTAAGTTTTCATATGTAGCTACAAATAAACTAACTACATTCATATATTTAATTTCTTAAATTTTTTTATTTAATTTGATTGGTACTAACCCGTGAATATATTATGGAAAAAATTGATTGAATTTTTTATATGTTTTTAAGATGTTTATCCATATGATACAAACTCATGAATATTTAGAAAAACTGAAAAACTACGGAAATATTATTTTTATGTCAATCATCTTATTTAAGTTTTCATATTTAGCTATAAATAAGCTTAACTACCATTTTTTAATATTTAATTTATTTTTCTTTTTCTAACGAACTTTGTTCTAACAAATTTTTATAAAAAGTTAGAATATTAAATGTAATTTTTTGATATTTTAGGTAATTGAATTTAATAATAAGGAATTATTTTATTTTAAAATAAATTTTTGTATTAGAAAGAAAACGTTTATTTCTAAAAATATAACTCAAATATATATTAAAAATATAATTCAAATATTTATTAAAATAAATTTGTGTATCCGAAAAAAGCGTTTTTTTTATAAATAATACTCAATTATATATTTTTTAAAAATACAAAATTATTTTAAAATCAATTGTTTTATTAGTTTTCATATTTAGCTAGAAATAAACTCACAACCATTTTTAATATTTAATTTCTAAAATTTTTAGAAAGATATGGAATATTTTAGAAACACAATTAATGTTGTGATTTATGTAAAAAAAATTATATATTAATGCTAATAAGATTTCCTAATCCGATATTTAGGAAATTAATCAAAGTTTAAATAATATATTTATTCTAAAAAAACCTTAAATATTTCTTAAAATAAAACAAAAGGATTTGGCAAAATATAAGGTAATTAACTATAATATCTCTACAATAATACCTCTACAATAATATCTAATAAAAATAAACTTAAATATTCTTTAAAACCTAACAAACATATTTGGAAAATCAAACATAAGGTAACAATAATATCTCTACAATAATATCTACGAAAAATAAACTTAAAAATATGCAACTCAGCGAATCGAACTCACGACCATTAAGCCAAAATGAAAATTTTGGTCGATAATGACCCTACAAATTTTTTTTGTTTGTTTGTTTGTTCTTTCTATATTTTATCTTAGTGACATTCTTTGTAAATATTAACTTTATATTGACTTCCTCTAACTTAATAAAATATTGGATCACTTTCATGAAACCAAAATAATATTTATCAGTTTCAACTTTTAATTCGTTTTTATCAAAAACAAATTAAACCGAATATAATTTTTATCATTTAGATGCTGATTAAATCAACACTTAAAATATTAAGGAAAATAATATTTACCACATTCAGTTTATGAATTTGATTTTCAATAAAATTGAATTTAACTGAATATTATTTATGTTTGGATTTCGATTAAATCGATTTCCTACACTTACTGTACCAAAATTGGTGTGAGATTGAAACTAATACAACTCATATATATAGGAGAAGGAAAAGGAGCTGACTTCATTCAATTATCGATGTGGGATCCTAGTTTTTGTAACGAAATATTTAATCTAGATATTAGAATATTAAATATTAAATGTAATTGTATTAAAATTTTAGATATTTATGTAACTGAATTTAAAGATAAAGAAATATTTAATTTTAAAATAAATTTGTGTATTAGAAAGGAAACGTTTTTTAAAATAAATCTCAAATATATATTTTTAAAATAGGACATATAAGATTTGAATTAATATTTGCAAAAAAAATTTAAGATTACAAAAATATTATTTGTCTCTTTAATTAAATTATCAAATAGATTCCTTAATTATAATATCTAACAAATCCATAAATTAAATGTAGTCAAATATATTTAATTCCTAAATTTTGAATATGCATGTGCCTAATTTTTTTTTTTAATTATATCTGACTGATACAAACCCATGAATATTTTGGAAAATTTTAAAAATAAAAAATATTATTTTAAAATCAATTGTCTTATATAAGTTTTCATATGTAGCTACAAATAAGTTAACCATATTTAATATTTTATTTCTTGTAAGTTTAATTTTAAATATATCTCACTCATATAATCTCGTGAATATATTACGAAATAAAAATGTATTTTATTGGTTTTTTTACGTATTATGTAAGATGTTTATATCAATGTTTAAGTTGATATAATAAATATTTAAATAATTTTTAGCACTTTCATGAACTCATCCGAATTAAATAAAATATTGGATCACTTTCGTTAAACCAAAATAATATTTATCACTTTCAACTTTTAATTCGTTTTTATTAAAAACAAATTAAACCGAATATATTTTGACTATTTAGTTGCTGATTAAAGTATACACTTAAACTATTAAGGAAAATAATATTTACTACATTCAGTTTATAAATTTGATTTTCAATAAAATCAAATTTAATTGAATATTATTTGTGTTTGGATCTCGAATAAATCGGTTTCCTTCACTTACTGCACCAAAATTGATGTGAGATTAAAAGTAATCCTAAAACTCATATATATAGGAACTGGAAAGGGAGGTGACTTCATTCAAATTTTGATGTATGATCCTAGTTTTTCTAACGAAATCTTTATTCTTAACAAAATATTCTTCAAAAATTAGAATATTAAATATTAAATATATCTGAATTATAATTTTAAATATTTAGGTAACTGAATTTAAAGATAAGGAAAGATTTTGTTTTAGAATTTTAGATTTTATTTTAGAATAAACGAATTTATTGAAAATTAGAAGATTTTGGAAAAATATATCTTTCAAACATTCTACAAATATTCCATCTCGAATATAATATATAATTAAATGTTGGTTTCTAAAAAAATCTATAAATAATATCTAAACTACCTAACAAATATGTAAATATCCTTTAATGTAACCAAAAATTTACAAAAACACAAATTGCTATAAAAGAGATTCGAACCGAAGACAAGATACATAATTTAAAAAAAATATATCCGATCAAACCCAATTTAATACAAGATCCGCTGTTTTTAATTAGGATCTCGTTAATTGTGGGCTTAATCAAGTGATTAGCCGAATCGAATTCAAGACATGAAAGTCAAATCACAAAATTTTCCCCCTTTTATCCTTCCAAATTTTTTTTGTTTGTTCTTATTTTACTTTTTATCCTAATAACACTCATTGTAAATAGAGAAAATTGTGATATGGGTACTAAAAAGTTTTCAAATTTGTGAAATATGTACTTTTTCAATTCATTGCCTATAGGGTACTTTATACTTATAAAATACTATTTTAACATTTTCTTAGTTTTTCTTAAATTATATTTAGAGTATTTTAGTACATAGGGTACTTTATGTTTAATAATTGGAGAATTAGGTACTTTATGTTTTTTATTTGGAAAATAGGTACTTTTTCTTATTTATTGACTTTGACCATTTTTTTCCAAAAATGCCCCTGTGAAACAAGGAATTTTAATTGTTTTGAAAATTTGTAATTATGTTTATTAAGTTGTTTTATATTTTAAAAATTTTACAGGAATATTTTTTACAAAATTAAAGCTATATTTAAAATTAAAATTTTTGTAAATTCTTATTTTTCATAAAATCAGGTTTATGGACTAAGAAAATCTAAAAAAGGAAAAAGTATATTTTTTCCTAATATCACTCTCGTAAAAAAAATTAGGAAAGAATATATTATGTTTTCGATTGTTTTTAACTTTAATATAATTTTTTAATTATTTTTTATTATCTTGGAGTCTATGATTCTTGATTCACGGTTTAGGTGCACATGTATGAATCACAAGTCATGTGCATGATTCACGATTTAGTTTCATATTAATCTTTCTCATTCACAGTTTATTTGTTTGATTCACAAGTCACATTCATTGTTTACAATTCACTTTCACGGTAGACGCTAATAGTTCACAAATCACGTTCACAATTCACAAATTACATTCATTATTCACCATTCAAGCAGATTATTCATCACTAACGTGATGTACTCACAATTCACAAAATCATTCACATAAACAACTTAATTACTGCAAACATGCAAATTTACAGAGAATGAATCATTTCTTAGTAGAGAGACTAACAGAAGCTACCGTGACAAAAAATAATAAACAACAACAAAAGCTCATTGTGAAAGATAAATCGCTTTTAGTCTCTGGAAATTGTCAAAACAAACAGAAGTGATGTCGGTGTTCTTGTCGGGATTTCAGCAGAAGTAAGTAACCAATCATAGTGGTAGTCGGAGGAGGTTGGAAGAGTTAAGGTATGAGAAGAAAAAGAGAAGACTTATGAAAGAAAAAAAGTTAGCGGCTGAAGGAAAAAAAAGAAGAAATTTAACCTAGATAATAAATATTATGTTTGTTAAGCAACTAAATGATCGTAAATAGTGTCCACCTAGGTAATAAAATTTTGAAATAATTACAACAATTAGATTTAATCTAATAAATATAAGAGAAAATTGGTGATATGGGTACTAAAAAGTTTTCAAATATGTGAAATATGTACTTTTTCAATTCATTGCCTATAGGGTACTTTACTCTTATAAAATTACTATTTTAACTTTTTCTTATTTTTCTTAAATTATATTTATTAGATTAAATATGATTGTTGTAATTAAATGATCGTAAATATTATGTTTGTTAATATCATCTTATTTAATGACTTTCTCTAAAAATGTACTCCTCCTTTAATAGTATAGATGCCATTGATATACTAATTAATGTATTATAGTTTCATACATAACCATATTACCTTAGGCCGAAATATTCTTTTACCGCAACAAAATTTACATATTTAATAAAATCTTTTAGGCCACCAAAAATTACAAACCAAAACTAAATTTATATCTTCTCTTGATTCAAGTTCATATTTAAAATAATTAAAAATTAATGTTTAAATAAACTAAAAGATAACTACAAAACTGATCCAACAATTCATATCTAACCTAAAATCTAAATATCCAAAACTCTCAATTTTATTTTGTATGAATATGAATTTTCATATAAAATGATAAGAGTTTGTAGAGGTTTACAAAAGTTGATTAAAAGTAGAGTCTCCTAAGACAAAAAAAAAAAAACTTAGGAAAGTCTGGGGGTTTTATATTTGTGAGTTGATCACTCTCTTGGTAACCATTATTGCATCAAACTTCCTTGATTGTTGCGCTTCCTACAGGATAGGATGATGTCTCTCATTTGGCGATCAATGGAGGCGAAGAGTTGGATCGTTTGGCAAGAAACAGAGTTGTGAAGGCGTGAATTCCTTTCTTTCCATAGCTCATAGATGATTATTTGGGCAAGGAGACGGCGGAGGATCAATATTGTGGTGCGATCCGGCGCATCAAGCCATAACGTGAGAGCTATCCAAATGGGAAAAACCAGTGGCCTGTAACCCATTCTTGCAGTCGCTAATCTCCATAAAGCTTCACTTGTTTCGCAGCAAAGGAACAGGTGGTCACGGTCTTCCGTGTGCATTCCGCATAAACAACAAAGGTGTGAGACATTCATTCCCCAGTCTCGAAGGTGTGATCTTGTCGGCAACTTGTCAAGGAAGGCTACCCACATCGTGAAAGCGTGCTTAGGGCGTGCTCCTTTGAACCCGGTACATGAGCTCCAAAGAACTCGCGACTGCCTCGGTCGAAGAGTTTCCCACGTTTTGCTAGTTGAGAACGTCTCATGTCCTGACCCCTGCACTTGCCAGGTAAAAACATCATAGTAATTAGGTGGTAAAGGAAGTTTTATTGATGTTAAATTTAAATGAAGATCTTCCGCCTCTTGGGATCGACATGGCCTGATTCTCCATCCATTGTCTGAGCAAGCATCTGCCACAGTGGTGTAGAGTGGGATCCTAGTTTGATAAGGACCTGTTGCGCCAAGATGATCAATAAGATGGCATAGTGGAGTCCAAGAATCAAACCAAAAACTTGTTGAGTTGCCATTGCCAATGTTGCATTTAAGGAACATGAGGGCAAGAGTGTAACACCCCAAAACCGGACTAGAAATTAGGAGTTAGACCTAGACGGTCCACAAGCATTACGTGCATGACTGTAGCCGGCCAGCCGAGGATTCATGGAAAGACCCGTTCACCCAAGCCGTCCAACCACGAACACACATCCCGCCCGATCTCGGCCTAAGGATTTTCAACCCGTTCCAAGACTGTGCATTGTGATAGCCGGGACTAGGCTAATATCATATGAGACCCAATTTTATTGTAAAACATTTTTTATTGATTTTTTAATATATTACATAGATAGCTGATCAGGAGCCTAATGCTCTAATTTACTCACTGCAAAATATAGTACCTACATATTTTACAAAAGGCAAGCAAATCTACACCAGCGACCTAAGTTCCTTTCACCCTGTATGGTTTCCCGCAAATGTTACCTGTAATAGATAAACATAATGCTTCCAACCTAAACCCAAAGTAACAATTAGCACACAACAATCAAATGCAATAATTAAATACATGCAAACATAATAAACGTGATATCACCATCCATTCATCACCACCACTACCACCACTAACACCACCACCACAACAACCACCACTAACACCAACAACACCACCATCACTAAGTAACCATGGTCAACCACCGTGTCAACCCACCTATCACGGAACTGCCACCCTTCCCGTGTGGTCCTTCTCCCATCACCAGGAGTTGCCTTTATACAATTTGCATTTTAAGGTTGTCACTTATAATTTGGCATTACGTTGATTCTGATCTCACCCAAGGTGATGTACCCAGCCACATCTCTACCACACAGGCCAGAGCAGGTACAACCCTATCAGGCCCCAACCATCTAACTCACGGCGCCAATCACTGCATCGTCATGCAGGTCTCGGACGATATCTAGCCGTCCCGAGAAAATGGAGATCAGACATCAACTGCCAGCATCGGTTAAGGAAGTAGACACACTACAATCCACTAAACGAATCATGACATGAGTTAGCTTATGTTGCTCGAGCCGGTTATGAGTACATAACCTTCCATACTCACTAGCCGAACCCTGAGTACATAACACTCCTACACCTGTCCATATAGGGATTTGGAACACTAAGAATCTAGATCATCTTAAAGTTTGTTCAAGTCATTTAAAACACTTGATGCAAATGGATTCGACCTCTCCCTTATATAGGGATTTACAAAAGGAGAAGGTGTGTAATAATAAGCTTAGTGGCCTGTCTAGGACACCAAGACTCTCCCTTTGTGTGACACTTAGCAAATAAGACACCAAGATGGCTTATATGACCAACATGTGTCCAAAAGGAGGAAGGTCTGCTTAGTGGCGACTTGTGGTGATTCCACCTCTATCATGAGGTGTAATTTAAGCCATCTAAATGTCTAGGAGGTTGCCACAAAACCTGGACAACAAGCACTCTCCAAAACAACACCTTAGATAAGTGACACCTAAGGCATTCTAGAAGCACCTAAGAAGCATGAGGTGTAAGGAAAGGTTGGGGAGATTCTGAAGGTTTGAAACCAATTCCTTGAATCACTATTAATCACTTTGAGGTGTCCTAAAGTCTTGGGTAGTTTTAAACCATGACATTTGGTCCAATCATGCTCATGATGCCAAAACTAGTTAAATGTTGAAATATGATTTGTAGATGCTTTAAGTATGAGGTGTAAACCTTTGATTCCCCAATCCTTTAAGCTCCTGTATAACATTTTTAATTCATATTAAGGACTTATATTGGCCGTTCACTCCTTTGCTTTGTGGAAATCTTTAAGTTGCCGAAGATTTGTACTTTATTTTATATGTGAATAAATATCAAAATACAATATGCTAACAGCAATCTTGTAGATTATGAAAGCATTGTTGTGTTATCAGTTATAACGATAATATAAAGAAATAAATTGTTTTGCGTATACTTTTTACTGTGCAAATTTCTTGCATCAAGTGTTTTAAATGACTTGAACAAACTTTAAGATGATCTAGATTCTTAGTGTTCCTCATAACCGGCTCAAGTGAAGTTTTGGTGTGGTTTTGAAATGGATTCGACCTCTCCCTTATATAGGGATTTAAAAAAGGAGGAGGTGTGTAATAATAAGCTTGGTGGCATGTCTAGGACACCAAGACTCTCCCTTTGTGTGACACTTAGCAAATGAGACACCAAGATGGCTTATATGACCAACATGTGTCCAAAAGGCGGAAGGTCTGCTTAGTGGCGACTTGTGGTGATTCCACCTCTATCATGAGGTGTAATTTAAGCCATCTAAATGTCTAGGAGGTTGCCACACAACCTGGACAGCAAGCACTCTCCAAAACAGCACCTTAGATAAGTGACACCTAAGGCATTCTAGAAGCACCTAATAAGCATGAGGTGTAAGGAAAGGTTGGGGAGCTTCTGAAGGTTTGAAACCAATTCCTTGAATCACTATTAATCACTTTGAGGTGTCCTAAAGTCTTGGGTAGCTTTAAACCATGACATTTGGTCCAATCATTCTCATGATGCCAAAACTAGTTAAATGTTGAAATATGATTTGTAGATGCTTTAAGTATGAGGTGTAAACCTTTGATTCCCCAATCCTTTAAGCTCCTGTATAACATTTTTAATTCATATTAAAGACTTATATTGGCCGTTCACTCCTTTGCTTTGTGGAAATCTTCAAGTTGCCGAACTGAGCAATTCCGGACGATCTTTGTGCAAGTAGGTGTGTTGGATTCCCATTGGTGTATTTTTCTTCTAAGTATTTTTAACATTCTAGTGTTACCATTACTTATAAATTTATCCCCTCACTTAATCACTCTACTTGACCTTATCCCATATAAAGGCCTAAATCCCTTATTTTACCAAAAATGTAGTTTTCGGCAATTTCAACTTTTTCGGTCAAAATTTTCCATTGGCTTGGCAATCTTATTTATCCTTTTGATAATAATATTTTTATATACAGAATCACTCAGATGATGCTTCCTTTTTCTATTTTTATCTAGCTTATATCGTCTTGAAATACTTTTGGCCTTATACGTCCTTCTCGGCTATGTTCCTTTCTCTTATGCTTTGGCCATTTTCTCTAATTTCTCTTGGATATTTCTTAGGTCTAGATGAGGATTATTACATAGAGGCTTAATCTTGGTAAGGTATTTTCATATCCAAGAAGATTGCTAGGTTCCGTCAATGGACCAGAGTAATTGGTCTTTGAAGTGATTGGCTTTCATCCAAATTTCCCAAAGAGAAGGATGCGGGGAAAATAGGAGCCAAACGAGTTTGAGGCAAAGTGTTTTATTAAATAATAGAAAATTACAGAGTCCTAAACCGCCTTCCTCTTTTGGTAGACAGATAGTGTCCAATGCGACCTTTGCTTTTGCTTTGGAATCCGTGTTCCCATTCCATAGGAACCGAGTGCAAAGAGATTGTATGTCTTTGAGGCAGCCTTTAGGAAGAAGAAATGCAGAGGACCAAAAATTGATTGAGGCGTAAATGATTGAACTGATGATCTGGGTTCTTTCTCCTTATGAGAGGGAAGATTTGGACCAAGAGTTGAATCTTCGTTTGAGGGACTCAAGGAGAAAACTCTGGAGAAATCAGGGTCCTCCTCTCTAGCTCTAAAGAATGCTCGCTCTCTTTGTTGCCTTCATAGGATCATTTTTCGTGATGGTTGAGACATCTTTAATCTTGAAGAGACAACATAAAAACGAAGGTGCGTGAGTACCTTTCAAAATGCTTAAGGATTTCAACAAGTGTTAAATGTACATTCTCAAAAACGGATTAGGCATGGAAGTTGCTTAAGAAATCATCAAGTTCAATTCATGTTTCAGTAACTACCTTATCACCTTAATTCAGACGATTTTTATGAGCTAAAATCGGTCTTATAGAAAAATTTTATGTTTATGAAAGAACTAAACCAATTTTTTCAAAAATAACGTTAAATCCGATAAGAGAATTTAGAGATGAAGATCGAAAAAGGTAAGGGATGAAACCGATTTTTGAAATTACTTGGAGCTTGATGAAAGTCTTTGGAAGAGCAAATGCTTCTAGTGAAAATGCCTTAGAGGAAAAATGTTTTTAGAGAAGGTGATGTGCAAGTTTTGAAAGTTGTTAAGTTATGAAGAGAAAGAGTACGAGGTACTCCCTTAATATAGAACAATGGTTCGATTTGGAGAGGTGGTGGTGAGTAGAAGTTTGTGGTGGAGGACTAAAGATGGTGCATGTGGAGGAGGATTACAGATGAGACATTTGTGTGATGGGGGTGTGGGTGTATAAGAGAAGTGATGGAGTGGAGGTGATCTTTTGTCCACGGGGTAAAGGAAGGTTAGTGGATAAGTGGGTGAAGCTTGTGAGAAGCTTGGCTCGATTTCTATCATATTCCAAATGGTTTGAATGGACTTGCTTGGCTCGATGGTCCCCTTGCTCGGCTCGATCAAAACTTTAAAGAATGGCTTGATTATGTTCCGAAATGTGGATCGATTTTGGCATGAAGGTGTGGCTCAATCACGTTTTAAAAATGGATCGATCCGTATAAAGTGGCTCGATCAAAAGTTTGAAGGTGGCTCGAGCTCTCATCGAGCCCATGAAGTTGGCTCGATCGTAATGTTGAAATGGATCGATCGAATTTATCTTTTGGATCAATCCATGGCTCGAGGGGTGGCTCGATGGAGCCTTTTTCTCGGCTCGATCAACTGTTGAAAATGGATCGATCCAATGTTATTGTGGCTTGAGCACGTATCGAGCATGGATCGATCTCGGGTAAAAGAAATGGATCGATCATTCCAAAAGTAGCTCGACCAGAATTGTGATGTGGCTCGTTCAGACCTTCTGATTGGGTCGAGCAATTAAAAAATTCGAGCTGGTCCATATCCCATTTTTCTTCTCTTTGCAAGATTCCCGAAACTTATCCCGTAAGTACCTAAAACACCAAAACCAATTGAAAACTAAAAAGCATTAAATCAAGTACTGAAATTAAAAAGCATTGAAATTTAAATATATACAGAGATAGACATGGGACTTCCTCCAAGTGAGCTTGTTTTAAGTAACTAAGCTTTAGTTCGTGTTTTTAAGATTAATGACCCTGAGACAGCTCTCCAAAGAGAACCGAGGTCTTTTCTGAGAAAGCTCTTTTATCTCTGTTCTAATCAACCTTGTAGTTTAGCCTTGGTTTTTCATCAACTTCCATAGCAAGTATGATGTCTTCACAAGAAAGTATTTCCTTGATCATGAAGTTCTTAGAACATAGTGGATCCACATGCCCCATTTAATACCTGAACCTTTTGTTAAGTAAAAACACTTGATCTCCATTCTTGATTTTCCAGGTTCGGGTATGAGGTTTTCCAAATATTTTTCAGAAATTGGAGTGTCCGAAGGTGGTTTCTAAGGTGGTACACGTTCAGGTTGAGGTTTGAACTCAAGACTTCCTTTTCCTGGATCCTTCAGATTGTCTTCAGCTTTTGACATTACCAATGTTCTGATTTCCTTTAACTCCACAGAAAATCCTTTATCTGGTTCCTTAATAAGCTTGAAAGCTTCTTGGTGCATTCAAGACTGTGTTGGGTTCCTTCCCAATCCATCTTCAACTGCTTCATTTCTTGAGTACCTATTCTATGGATTGTCTTCATTTAGTTCCTTGATAGAGAATAGCTGACCTTGGATAGTGAGCTCCTTAATTTTGCTCCTGATGTTGAAAATCATCTTGGGACCTCTTCCTACTTTCAACTTTATGTGACCTTTCTTGACGTTGATTACAGCTCGAACGGTGGCTAAGAATGGTGATATCTTATGATTTCTATGTGTTTTACATTCCATTATGAATGCATTTTAGATATATTCAATAGCATTTTGGCATGTATAGGTTGCATTTGCATACCATTTCATATTTCAGGTGATAGAGACCAAGGAACCAAGTTATGGATCAAAAGGAGGTTTTAAAGGTGAAGAAGAGCTTGAAAACAGAGCACATCGGTCAGGAGCATCGGCCAAAAAGAAGAGCTAAACCAATGTGAAATTGAAGAAAAACCAGGAGCTAGTATCGGTCATTGGCATCGGCCAAAAGCTGACCAATATAGCCACATCGGCCAACCACATCAGTTAGCCTAAACCGATGTGCTCGGCTGAGTCAGCATAATTTCTTTCCTATTATGACTTTTTGACCCATTTTTAGTGGGTTAACCCAAGTGTTTTAGGGTTAACCCAATGGATATTAGCATGACTATATAAGCTTTTACCCTAATTTTTAGGGGACTAAGCTTATTTTTTCCTAAGAACTTTTATAATTATTTTGGATCTTCTTCTTATTTGAATTTAATTTATTGTTTTTGATTGTTGTTTTCATTCTCAAATCTTCTTCTAATCATGTCTTATCACACATCTTTCATAAAATTTTGTGCTA
>OVBE01008537.1:0-17075 GCA_900406425.1 Iberis pinnata | reverse complement strand
AATCATGAACCGTGGCTTTTCCGTGGCTTTTCTAGTGACAATTTTATTTTCAGCTACGGACTGGTCGTGACAAGGTCGTAGCTATACGATTTTTTTTTGGTAGAGCATCTCTTGGTCGGAGTCGCGAGGACCCCACCCGAACGATTCCGGACAGGAGAGAGGACAACTTACCGTTTCTACAACATTGTCAGGAGCTTCGTCGGCCGGGAACCACTAGCCACCAACCCCGCTGTGTCGCGCCTAGCACCAGAAGCGGCTGACGAAGAGGATTTCCAAGCTGCAGAGAGAGAGAGGGGATATGTCCCTAACGGCTGACGATTTGCAGAATAGGCAGAGGAAGAGAACGGTCCAACTCAGCGACACAGCGGAGATCTTCTCGGAACGACAATATGAGGAAAAAACAAGAACAGAGGGACATCCAGGCGAGGGCTGAGCGCAGATCCGCAACTCGTCTCATCTCCACCAGCTGGAAAGCTTCATCGACGGAGCTCCCGGTTGCACACTAAGAGATAACAGAGTTGCTTGAAACCGCTTAAGGTTGGGTTGAGGCAAGGCGGGACCTCACGTGCGGAGCAAGTGGTTGTGATCGGAAGGAGGAGCGGTGTCTTCAAGTCTTAGCCGCCCTAGATCTCGCTAGAAGTGCTAGCTGCTTCGGGAGAAAGAGAAAAAGTATTGTTGAGTATGGAACTAGCCCATTAGAGGCCCAAAAGATTTCAAGACTAACAATTTTGTCAACTATAAGGCCCATGACAATGCCAGAAGATGCGCTGCGAAATACAGTGACCCTAGTCTACCGCCGATCTGAATAGTGGCCTACAAATTTACTTTTAACAACGCCGCCGCACTAGCCCAGCCACTACATACCTTAATGATGATGAGAGGAGGCATTATATAAGAAAGACCGAAGCTTTTGGAGAAGGGGTTGAGAAAAGAATCTAGAGAGACTAGAGATAGATTGGAGAAGACTGGGACCTAAAAAATATTATTCTTGTAACTGGCCTGGTCGGTTCATCAACGACCTTGACTCTATATAGGCTAACTTTTCAACAACGACCCAAAATCAAGGGACTTCCACCCTAAATGCAACGTCGAAATTTTTTTTTTTGTAATGTTATGTTTCTTAAATATATTAAGTCATTGGTTCCAATAAATAAATAACCATGTGTCCGTCCATGCGTTATTAAATTATAATGAGACACCAATTTTTCCTCTATACATAACTAGAAAAAAAACATATTTTATATATTATAATCGCCTATTTTTCCACCTTATTGAAATTTGACCGCAGAAAGTTTTTTTTTTTTAAAAAGATAGAATAGTATTAGCCCACATATTATAAATATAGTTAAAAAAAACATATAACTATCACCAACTCCATTTTATGCTAATACACGCTAATAAGCAACATTTGTTAATGTTGGAGCCCATTACTTGATTGCGCCCTGTCTCCCAGGTCAACTTAGAGGAATAGCTTGGTAGTGATTTGTCTCTGCAATGCCAAAGAAAGGGATGATTACATGTAGAAAATAAAATGAGGGCGTCGTAAAATCTGGCGCACTTATATGAGAGTAAGAAATCTTAAAGAATCGATTTCTCTCTAACTTCTCTTTAGGATCTCTCTCTCTCTCTCTTGAAATTTCCCCCTCTTTCTCATGCTCTTTTTATAGAGTTTCCATTAACACTATTCTTCTGGTGGGCTTTTTGGTCATGGACTTCGAATGGGCTTGACATCTTCTGGGCCCTTTCCATGGGTGAAACCCATATCCAACAATATGCCCCCCCCCCCTCGGTCCGTTAATGTGAGTTAGCGAGCTCGTCAGAGAAAGGTGACAACGTGCCCAGGGGATGTCGAGATCATTCATATGTCACTATGAATCACTGATCTTCGTTATGCAGTATGCCCTCTCAAGCTTAAATATGATGAATGGATAATCTTGGAACGTTGAAAGACTATCTCGTTAAAAACCTTGATTTAGAAAACCACATGGGACAAAATCGTATCAAGAGAAAAAGAGTATAGTCTCTGAGGTAAGGTCTTCTGAAAGGTAAGTTTAACTTGGCTATGAAGGACGAGCTCCATAAGGCAAAGTGAGTTCGACGAGGCAATCACCTTGTTGATTGCTGATGAACGAGCGAGGACGATGAGGCAAATAAGGATGATGAGGCAAGGTTGTTGCTTACTGCTGATTCTCGAGTGAGGAAGACGAGGTGACCCTTGGTTCGAGCGTTGATTGTTGAGTGGAGGCGACGAGGCGATACATGAGTTCGTCTGATTTTATATCATGAGTAGTCTTCGCGGTGTTTTTCAGAGAGCTCCGACTTTGTCTCTATCTCCATGTTTTTCCTCATGTTATCCCCTTCAGTTCGGTGAGTCTTCAAGCTTCTGAAGGCCAAGGTTGTAACTCCCCTTCGGTTTGGCAGATCTCGTGAATCATGGCGCAATGTAATCATGTAGGATTAGGAGACCTGAAATAAGACTAGAAAATTTTGTTATATATGCAATATATGCAAACTTGGCTTTAAACTTGGTTTGTGATTCTCGCTCGCTCTATCGGGACTTTATGTGAGGTAGTAAGCTTGATATTAAAATTCTAGATCGGTAGACGAAGTCGATGCGGGTACTCGGCTTACGGTTCTTGCGAGGTTTTATCCTGGCTTACGTTTAGTTCGACCTACCGAGCTTTGATGTTTAGATATAAGCTCGACCTATGGATTTTATCGATATTATTTAAGTGCGAGTTTTGATCTCGGCTAAAGTGTAGTCTGGTAGGCGAGGTGATTGTGTGATGGAAGAGGATATTATTACGGCAAAAACTTAAAAGTAAACTTATCTTTCTTACGGCAAGACGATGGAACTCTGTGCGAGTCTGGGCTCGGATTACATTATTCTTGTTATGCCCATTCAGAGTTCTAGGTCAACTGCGAGCATACGAGTCTGGGCTTGACTTGTGGTGCTTGTCGTTCTGAGAATGTGCGAGTATGTACTCGGCTTTGTGAGGCTGAATGCTCGAGAGTGCGAGGTTACATTAACCTTGGCTTATAAGTGGTCTAGAAATCGACGAGCATGCGAGTCAAGGCTCGACTTATACCGCTCGGCGTTCCTAGAACGTGCGAGTCTGGACTCGGCTTATTATGTTCGTCGTTCTTAGAACACGATGGTACGAGGTTGCATTACCATCGAGTTACCTTCTATTATTCTAGGTCATCGACGAGCATGAGAGTCTGGGCTCGGCTTATATTGCTCGTTGCTCGTAGTACGTGCGAGTCTAGGCTCGGCTTACTGGTGGTGCGAGTATGGACTCGACTTTCCTATGTGGGTATAGACCACATTATCTAGTGCGAGCTTGAGCTTGGCTTATTATTGTTTTTTTTGTGACTCTGGCCTCAGCTTTTCTTTCTACTTCATGTGGGCAAGTCGTTTGGGTGAGAGCCTGAGCACGACGACCTGGTCCCTGAATTGATCAGAAATTGTTATTAAATCCTCATATATGAACTTGTAATTTTACTTAGCTTTTTGCAGTTTTGCAGTTGAGAATTTGGGGTCGTCGGCTAGGTTGAGTGAAAGTTTGAGTGAAATCTTCAGGTCGTCGACCAGCTTGAGTAAAGCTTGAGTGAGACCTTGGGTTGTCAACCAGCTTGATTGAGAGCTTTGCTCGTCGACCACCTCAGAGAGCTTGAGAGAAAGCTTGAAAGCTTGAGTGAAAGCTTGAGCTAGTCGTCCACGTGAGAGAGAGCTTGAGTCGTCGGACCACCTCAGAGAGCTTGAATGAAAGCTTGAGCTCCTCTCCTCCACATGAGAGAGCTTGGGTCATTGGACCACCTTAGAGAGATTGAGAGAAAGCTTGAGAACTTGAATGAAAGCTTGAGCTCGGCTCGTCTACGTGAGAGAGTTTTAGTGAAAGCTTAAGCTCTTTTTCCATGTGAGAAAGATTGGGTCGCCGGACCACCTCAGAGAGCTTGAGAGAAAGCTTGAGAGCTTGAATGAAGGTTTGAGCTCATCTCGTCCACATGAGAGAGGTTAAGTGAAAGGTTGAGTTCGTTGACCACGTTAGAGAGAGCTTGGGTTGTTGGACCACCTCAGAGAGCTTGAGAGCTTGAATGAAGACTTGAGCTCGTCTCTTCCACGTGAGAAAGCCTGAGTGAAAGGTTGAGCTTGTCGACCACGTGAGAGAGCTTAAGTGAAAGTTTGAGCTTGTCGACCACGTGAGAGAGCTTAAGTGAAAGCTTGAGAGTTTTCTTAGCGCGTCATTAACCTATGAGCTTTCTTGCATGGACTTTTTATGCTCGTCGACATGCATGTTTTTTTTTACTCATCAGGGTTTTTACCTTCTCATGAAAAATTGAGATGGTCGACGCTCTTTTGAAAGAGAGGTAGAGAGCTTGCCTCGTCGCTCTGTTGAAAGACAGGTAGAGAGCTTGGCTCTTCGGTCTGCTGAAAGAGAGATAGAGGGCTTGGCTCGTCGCTCTGTTGAAAGAGAGCTTGAAAGCTTGGCTCGTCGCTCTATTGAAAGAGAGGTAGAGAGCTTGGCTCGTCACTCAGTTGAAGGAGAGCTTGAAAGCTTGGCGCGTCGCTCTGTTGAAAGAGAGCTTGAAAGCTAGGCTCGTCGCTCTGTTGAATAGAGATCTTGAGGTCAAGTCTATTCTCGCCTGCCATGCTCTCTTTTTTCATGCTCGTCGACCCTTTCAAAAGTGTCCCCAGCGAAGTCGCCAATTGTTGAATCTAGGGTGAAGGTCCCCCTTGATTTAAGTTCGTATTTGAAAGGGATGCTTACATGTATAGAGTAAAATGAGGGTGTCGAAAAATTTGACGCACTCAAAAGAAAGTAAGAAATATACGGGATTCGATTTATCTCTCTAACTTCTCTCTAGGATCTCTCTCTCCCTCTCTCAAAATTGCCCCCTCTTTCTCCTCTTCTTGCTCCTTTTATAGAGTTTCCATTAACACTATTCTCCTGGTGGGCTTTATGGTCATGGGCTTTGAATGGATCTGACATCTTCTGGGCCCTATCCATGGGTGAAACCCATACCCAACAATAGGGGGCGTTCCGAGTAGGTCTAGGGTGAAGGTCCCCTTAATTTAGGTTCGTATTTGAAAGGGATGATTACATGTATAGAGTAAAATGAAGGCGTCGAAAAATCCGACACACTCAAAAGAGAGTAAGAAATATAAGGGAGTCGACTTATCTCTCTAACTTCTCTCTAGGATCTCTCTCTCTCAAAATTGCCCCCTCTTTCTCCTCTTCTTGCTCCTTTTATAGAGTTTCATTAACACTATTTTCATTAACACTATTTTCCTTGTAGGATTTTTGGTCATGGAATTTGAATGGGCCTAACATCTTCTGCGCCCTGTTGTCCATGGGTGAAACTTATACCCAACAAGAGGGTTCAAGTGGTAAGGGTAGTTCAATTGTGGATAAGTTGCAGTGTAGTGTGACTTCCCTATCCGATTGTGGCGAGGGCAATATCCAGACATCACTATTACACACATCCGCCACCACACTCTCCCTATTCACGCGAAGAGATCGAGGACCAGAGGGACCAAAAATATCAACGAGTTTCCCAACGGGTACAATCTATCAAACTAAGCTTGCCATTGTTAACAGAACATCGAATTAATTGTTCAGCTAGAGGTCGTGGATTTAGGATAGAGTTCTAAGTCCAAGTGTTTGTTGACTTGATTTTGAGATCACATAAAGAGTTATTCCTAATAAAATTCTAACATGAATTAGTTTTACGTACCGACGAATTTTACATCTTTTCTGATCAAATGTCCATTATAAATCCGTCCGAAATTATCAATAAATTTAAACGGTCGATAGTTTCCATCATATTTTTCTTGTAACGATGTTTGACGTTACATTTACCATTTCTTAAATATTTTAAGTCATTGGACCCAAATTTCCAATAAATAAATGACTATGTGTCCATCTTGTCAACAAGTATAAATAGTAACATTTTCAATTCCCTCTAAAAGGATTGATCTAGGGTACCACGATCCAAATTTTAGGACCATAGCAACTAGGTTAAAGTGGATAGACCCATTGTTAAATTATAATGAAACATGAATTAGTCCTCCATACATAGCTAGAAAAAAAAAACATATTTTATAAATATAAATAATCGCCTGATTTTCCACCTTATTGAAACTTCAGTAGAATTTTTATTTTTATTTTATTTTTTGTAAAAGAGATAATTATTATAACAATAGTTGTAAAAACATAAAACTATTTTTTATAAGTTTTTTTAATGAACAATCTCTTACATATAATCAGGGTTAGTCCTAAGAATTAATAGGCTTCAAAAGAGTCAACTTCTTCAACACTCCTTTTCACATTCCTCAAATCTCATGTATCACCCTCAAATCCACTATATCCTTTTTTATTTTAAAAATAATTAAAATTATAAACCCCAAACCAAACTTCACACCCTCTTCAAAACTAAACCCTAAATTTGAATTAGTGAACTCAAACCCAAATATTTAACTTCTACACTTTTAAAATTCAATTTGACATTTTAAAATGATTTCGACATAATATTCTAAATATTTTTTGAAAAACTTTTTATAACAGTATTTTGATTTTTGAAATATTTTTATAAAATATGATTAACTAAATTAATAATATTGGCTTTTACATATTTGAAAATTTAATTTTATATTGTCATATAAAATTAAAAACGTAAAATAATTATTAGTGAGTCTTAAAATTATTCTCCTATCATAAAAAAAGGTAATAGAGGAGTTAACTCGCTTCAAACCCAAAAAATTGGCCAGTAATTAAAAAATAGCTTTAGATGGGATCGAACCATTAGAACTTATGAAAACTAACGTTTAGATGTGGCTGTTTTTTAACAAATTCATTTAAGGCCGCAAACTACTGCTGTGCGTACGTATAACTATTACCAACTCCATCTTATAGTAATATACACGTTAATAAGCGACAATTCTTAATGTCCATACATAAGAAGAAATCGATTACCAAGGGAAAAGAGTAAACGAAAATAGAGTTGGTAGTGGAATAGTGCTTGTTGAGTAAGTCGTCTGGTTTTTATAAACCCTACTTTTTTGTTTTCATCGAATAAAAATAAATATAAATACCCAACAAAAAAAGTTTGTAAAAAGTATTTCAAAATTAAAAAGCTCATAAACGGTCTACTACATCCCACATTTTTGTTTTGGCCCGATTCTTTACAATCATCGAACCCAAAATCAGAAATTTAACATTGTTGTGCCAGGACCCGCTTTCTGATAGTATAAAGTGGCACAGAGGCTTCCAATACTCTTCGCTGCTGCAGAAGCTTCTCCGCCTCAGGTCCGCCTCCATCTTCCACATGTACTACCGTGTGACTAGCTCATCAGGTCAGAGACGCCAAAACACATAGCGTCGATTTCTTCTATTCTCATTGTGGTTTGAGGATATGATTCAAAGTTGCTTCATGTATCAACCGTGAAGTCGAGCTTAGGTCGGAGGAAGATCTCGCGGCGCCATGTACATCGGAGGTCACTCAACCGCGGTGCACGCGGTTGTGCTTATGTAGCGTGGACAAAGGCTTTATGCTCAGTCACTTCTCCAATCTAAATCTAAAGAGAAAAATGAGAGGAGAGAGAAGAGAGAGACATTTTTTATTTTTTTAGCGCCTCCAAAACAAAATCTTAGAATTTGTTATTTTAAAGCTTATCCAAGCATACCAAGCACGAGCTTGCGACC
Source organism: Iberis pinnata (assembly GCA_900406425.1). Lineage (NCBI taxonomy): Eukaryota > Viridiplantae > Streptophyta > Magnoliopsida > Brassicales > Brassicaceae > Iberis > Iberis pinnata. Next base: position 9,369 of record OVBE01008537.1, on the reverse strand, counting down.
TATTTTTATTTTCGTAATTTTAATTTAAGAGCCGGCCCATTTAAAAAAAAAGAATATTTTAATATGAGACCATTTTTCATTTTATATTGCAACCTTTAAAACAAAAGGACCGGCCCTGACTCTCAATACAAATCGTGTATCTAACAATAATATCCTCTTTGTCCTTGTATCAAAATTTTCAATAACTAGTAAGTATTTTTTGTTCTTTTGTCGTCTATTGAAATAAAATAACTAAAGTGACATACGTCGCTCAAGGAATTTGGTTGTGTAAGCTCAAATACTCGAGAGACTTTTCCACATATACTAGAAAACAAAATAAAATCTAGGTAAAACAAAACAAGGTGATCTAAGAGAAAGCTAAACCGATCAAGGCCAAACGATGTTCAGAGACTAGCTTCAGCTTTGACTAGCTGAAAAATCATAACGCTGATGAGACCCGCAAGAACAAGGATACACGACATCTAGAAAGACTGCTACGCGTCCTCACTAGTATTCAAAAGAGTTCAAAAGATAAACTTTGCTCTTCATGAGAGAGGCAGACACGGAACCTCGAAAGAGGTTTGGAAACGTAAATAATACTAATGGCGGAAACATTGATGCCAGTAGAAAGATGTCAAGAATCCGCCAAATCTCAAACTAAACATGACTGATAACTTTAGCAGAGGAAGCTGTTAAGACATCCGCCTATCTAGTTCATCACAAGAGGATGAAAGACCGATCTGGGATAAGCCACAAACTGAAAGCAGAGCACAAGTACCAAAGGCAAAAATCAGCAAACAAACCAAAGAACACAACCCAAAAGGATAGGACACTTAACCAAATCGATAAACTACACCACCAAGACATACTACCGCCAAGACTAAAAAACCAAATCTTAGACCTATTGAAGGATATTGAGATGATTATGTAATTACTCTGTTTATAGCTCTGTTTATAGATGTAGTTATGCACTTTCCTTGCGTGATCAGATATTGTATATAAGGCATCGCCTTTTCTTCTTTGTGAATAAGAAAGTCTTAATTCCTTAATAACTTTCTTGACATGATATCAGAGCTATACCTAATCACCTAAAACACATAGCCGTCCATTTTTTCTTCTTCTTCTTTCACGTTAAGAATGGCTGACGACTTGCCACCACCTATTCCTCCAACCACAACGCATACCCGACGCTGCATAGATCCCTATGATCTCTCCTCCGGTGATAACCCTGGTTCTATCATCTCTTAACCACAACGTAAAGGCCCTAACTATGATGAGTGGTCCATGAATCTCCGTTTGGCACTTCGGGCTCGAAAAAAGTTCGATTTTGCAGATGGTTCTATTCCCAAACTTGCTGACGGTTCTGACAATATCGAAGACTGGTGGGCCAATAACGCTATGGTTGTATCTTGGATCAAGCTTACGCCTGCTCCAGACCTTAGTAGTTTGTTGACTCATCATGAAATCACTTCTGATCTTTGGACTCACATCCAAAAATGTTTCTCTGTTAAGAACGGACAACGCGTTCAACGCCTCAAAATAGAATTAGCAATGTGTCAACAAAAAGGTACTGCTGTTGAGGCATACTATGGACCCCTTACTAAACTTTGGACTAGTNCCAACGTGCAAAAATGGTGGACGAGATTGCCCGAGAGAGAGAAGAAGATAAGTTACATCAGTTTCTAATGGGGCTTGATGAAACTCTCTTTGGTGCTGTAAAATCCTCTCTTCTTTCTCGAGATCCATTACCTAGTCTTGATGAATCCTATCAAGTTGTATCTCAGGATGAAGAATCAAAACGGGCTAGCCGGGTCATAGAGGAACGCAATGAGGCGGTTAGTTTTGCGGTTCAGTCTGTTCACCCGAGACTGCAACAGTCTGTTCCTCGAGACCCAAATCTTCTCTGTACAAAGTTGTGGCAGAAAAGGACACTTAGCGGAGAATTGTTTTTGCAAAATCGGTTATCCTATTTGGTGGGGTGATAGGCCTTGGTCCAAGACGTCTTCTTCTTCAACCACTGATCGTCGTTTACAACAGGCTCCGATTACGCAAACCTCTGTTCCTCGCCGTGATGTTGCTCAGATTAATAATGTCTCTAGTTCTTCCTCTGCTGTTACTCATGTATCTCCTGTTACAGATTCGATCGACTTGGATTCAGTGGCTTCAATGATCAACAATGGCGGACACTTTTTTCTCTTTTGAATGACCGTGATACCTCTGTTCCTCGCCTCTCGGGTAAATCGTTTGTTGAATCATGGATTATAGATTCAGGAACCACAAACCATATGACTGGTAATGCCGGTTATTTCACTAACCTAATGCCCATGTCTCCGGTTTATATTAAATTACCGGATGGTCGATATACTGTTGCTAATCAATGTGGTTCTGTACATCTTGATTCACATCTGCAATTACAGAATGTGTTTTTGGTTGAAGATATGAAGTGTCATCTTATATCAGTTTCGCAAATTAACAGAGATAGTGGTTGTCTTTTTCAAATGTCTGACAGACTTTGTATTGTTCAGGACCGCATCACACATATGCTGATTGGAGCGGGTGAGCTTATTCACGGTTTATATTTTTTGGAGTGTTACGGTTGCTGGTGCGACGAGAGTTCTTGATACACCGTCTCTGGATTTACTTCACCGGCGTTTAGGACACCCCTCGTCGACTACCATGAAACTGTTGTCTTCTTCTGAATTTAGTAATTCTACTTCTTTTGATTCCAAGACTTGTGATGTTTGCATTACAGAAAAACAAACACGTGATGTTTTTCCTTTGAGTAATACCAAGATTTCAGCAACTTTTGATTTAATCCATTGTGATTTATGGGATCCGAATCGGACTACATCGATTTGTGATTCATGTTATTTCCTGACAATCGTTGATGATTTTTCTCGCGCAACATGGATTTATTTACAACCCGATAAGTCTGTAACGGCTGCAAATATTCATGATTTCTTGGCTTTAGTTGAACAGCAATTCGAGAAAAAAGTAAAAACCATAAGAAGTGATAACGGTTCTGAATTTTTAGCCTTATCTTCGTTTTTCAACAGCACTGGAATCATTCACGAAACCTCTTGCATTGGGACGCCTCAACAGAACAGCCGTGTTGAACGCAAGCACCGCCATATTTTCAATGTTGCATGTGCCTTGCGATTTCAGGCCCATTTACCGGTTGAATTCTGGAGTTACTGTGCGATAACTGCTGGTTACCTTATTAACCGTACTCCGACTTCTCTATTAAACAGTAAGACACCTTTCGACATTCTCTACAATCGACCCCCACCTATGAATCACTTGAAGATTTTTGGTTGTTTGTGTTATGTGCACAATCAACGTCATGGTGGATAAGTTTGAAACACAAAGTAATAAATCGGTCTTTCTTGGATATCCGTCCGGCAAGAAAGGGTGATGTGTTTATAATCTGGAAACAGGTGCTATTACTGTGTCTCGCAATGTTTTTTTCTTGAGACAACGTTTCCATTTCAACATCAAGAAACACCAACACCTTCTGTCTCTATACCACCTGTCTCTCATCCCATTTATCATGATGATGATGATCTGTTACCTCCACAGATTTTATTGGTTCCTCCACCAATGACTTTAACACCTATGGCTTCTTCTGAATGAACTGCACCAGCCTCTGACTCTTCTTCCGTTACACCAGGAAATGCATCAGCTACTCCACAGTCCATCACAGTTGAGTCCTCCTCATCGATGTCTGCATCATCTGCAGATTCTGCATCATCCTCTGTTGCTCCTCTTGAACATGCTGTTTCTTCTCCTTTACTTGGTAAGGGACAGCGGATCAAGCGTCCTTCTGTGAAATTACAAGATTATGTTACCAATACAACACATATAGCTTCAGATACTGACTTTGTTGATAGTTCTTGGTACTCCCTGGATTCATACACTACATGCTCACGTTTTTCACCACACCATCGTGCCTTCCTTGCTGCTATCACTACCAATGTCACTCCTAAATCCTATTCTCAGGCTGTTCTAGATCCGTAATGGCAGGTTTCTATGCGTTCCGAGATAGACGCTCTTGAACTCAATGGCACATGGACGGTTGAACGCCTTCCTCCCGGTAAGAAGTCACTCGGCTGCAAATGGGTTTATACACTCAAATACAAAACAGATGGTTCTTTGGAACGCCATAAGGCTCGTCTCGTTGTTCTTGGCAACAACCAAACCGAAGGTATTGATTACAAAGAAACTTTTGCTCCGGTTTGTAAGATGGTAATTGTGCGTTGTTTTCTTGCGGTTGCTGTTGCGCGTGATTGGGAAGTCCATCAAATGGACGTACATAACGCGTTTTTACATGGCGAACTTGATGATGAGCTCTATATCCGACCTCCACCTAGTTTTCGCACTAACGACAAGTCCCTGGTCCGTCGGCTTCGGAAATCTTTATATGGTTTATGCCAAGCGCCGCGTTGTTGGTTTTCTAAACTCACGGCATCTTTACTTGCTTACGGTTTCACCCAGTCACTCTCTGATTATTCTCTTTTTACCATGACTACAGCCTCTTCTCGTCTCCATGTATCGGTGTACGTCGATGATTTAATATTTACAGGAAGTTCTACTTCACTTATCCAACGGTTCAAGGATTATTTGTCTCATTGCTTCAAGATGAAAGATCTTGGTATCCTAAAGTATTTCTTGGGTATAGGAGTTACAAGGAACAGCTCGGGCATGTATTTATTGCAACAAAAATATGCACTTGATATTATCACGGATACCGGCTTACTCGGCGCAAAACCGGTTTCTCATCCCATCAAACAAAATCAAAGACTTGCTGCTGCCACCATTGATTTGTATGATGATCCTTCACGATATAGGCGCCTTGTGGGTCGGTTAATTTATCTCGGGATCACACGTCCTGAATTGTCATTTACCATTCACCTTCTCTCTCAATTTATGCAACAACCACGCATTGAGCATTGGGAAGCTGCGACTCGGGTTGTTCATTATTTATAGGGTTGTCCGGGACAGGGAATACTACTTCGAGCCTCTGAACCTCTTCAATTGACTGCCTGGTGCGACTCTGATTGGGCTGGATGTCCTATCTCACGACGCTCTCTTACTGCATGGTTCATTCAGCTCGGTACTTCTCTTATTTCATGAAAAACTCGAAAACAGGAAACTATTTCGCGCTTTTCTGCAGAGGCTGAATATAGGTCCATGGCAGACACGGTGTGTGAGATACTCTGGTTACGGGAGCTCTTGACGACGTTGGGAATTGATAATCTACAGTCCACGCCTTTATACTGTGACAACCAATCTGCGATATACTTGAGTGCGAATCCGGTGTTTCATGAACGTACAAAGCATATCGAATCCGATTGTCATTTTATTCGTGATGAGATCGTTCGCGGTGTAATCTCGCCGAAGCATGTTTCCACTACATCGCAACTTGCCTATATTCTCACTAAAGCTTTGGGACGAAAGGAATTTGATGCTTTCAAGATCAAGATGGGTATTTGTGATCTACATACTCCATCTTGAGGGGGGTATTGAAGGATATTGTGATGATTATGTAATTACTCTGTTTATAGCTGTAGTTATGCACTTTCCTTACGTGATCAGACATTGTATATAAGGCATCGCCTTTTCTTCTTTGTGAATAAGAAAGTCTTAATTCCTAAATAACTTTCTTGACAAGACCCAAAAGCCTCCGAACACAAACCATAGAAAAAACAACTATAACCACAAAAATTAAACCGAACAGGAGGAAGACAAAAGTGAAGAAAAACCAAACTTATAACCGCCGAAGAAACAACAACCCGAGGCTACAGACTGCAAACCCAAGAAGCTACATCAAACCAAGCAATGACCAAAACCAGGAAAAATTCTAAAGAGAGCAGGGTCAACCAATTTCCACCAATATTTAATTTTTTAATGCACCTTCTTCAGAAAACTAAACTAGGATATACGCTAAAATTTTAAATTTTCTAATGCACCTTCTTCAGAAAGTTAAAACTAGGATAAAAGTAAATATCAGAAAGAAGGATAAATAGACACCAAGTGTCCGTTCATGCATTATAAAATTATAAAGAGAATATGACATGAATTAGTCCTCCATAAAATAGCTAAGGAAACCATAATTTATTTATACAATAATCCCTGGTTTTCAACCTTGTAGAAACTTGAATAGAGAAAGTATATAAAAGGAGAAGATTAGAAAAGTATAAGCAACATATTATAACTATCACCAACTCCATTTTATAGCAATACACGCTAATAAGAAACATTTGTTAATGTCCTAACATAAGAAGAATCAATTAACCAAGGACAAAAAGTAAACGAAAATAAAGTTAGGTGGTAGAATGGTGCTTGTGGAAGAAGTAGTTCTTTGTTTTTATAAACCCTAGTCTCGGCCGCAGTTTGAAGCAATTTCAGAAAAGAAAATGGTTTCTCGGATGCAGGATCATCAAGTATTCATCAGCTTCCGAGGAGCTCAGCTGCGGAACAATTTCATCAGCCATCTAGTTGATACCCTCAAGAGAAATGGAATCAATGTATTCATTGACAATCAAGAGAATAAAGGTGAAGATATCAGCAATCTTTTGAAAAGGATAGAAGAGTCAAGAATCGCCATAGTTGTGTTCTCAAGCAGGTACACAGAGTCGACATGGTGCTTGAGAGAAGCAGATAAGATCAAGGAACGAGCAGATCAAGGACAGCTCAAGGTGCTCCCCATCTTTTATAAGGTGACTCCAGCAAACGTGAAAGAACTCAAAGGAAAGTTTGGTGACTATTTTAGGGACCGAGAGTGGGAATTTCGTAAACAAAAGTTTTTGATCGAAAAATGGAAGAAAGCTTTGACGTTTATTTCCGGTAAGCTTGGTCTCACGTTGGACGATCGAAGGTACCATCTTATATTTAATCTTTCACGTAAGTTAGATCTATCATCTATCATTTCTAAAGATGTCTTACAAGCTTATCAGTTTGACATATATATATATGCAATGTGTATATTGACATATGTAGTTAGATTTAGTTGTACGATTCGTTATTGTGGAATATCTATGTGGCTAAAATATATTTGTATATAATTTAGTGTTTATAATATATTGATTTTAACAGGATGTTACGGGTGGAAATTTTTTCTGTTTTATGATGAAATGTAAACTTTATTAAAAAGGAAACGTAGGTATGTACATGTGGTAGAGTAAGAAAAACAGAACTATGACCAAAACCAGAGCATAGATTTAGAAGACGCATGTAAGTAGCTAATTGTTGATATTGAGTTTGCCAATCCTGTTTAAAATCAGTGTTTGAATTTTGGATCATTTTATTTGAGGTCCAAATCAGTATATATATAGACCGACCAAACATTTATAAACATGGGTCGAACAAAGGTCCATTAAATATATTGACAAGCATTTATGCATTAAACTCTCCTGTATTATTTTTATATGCTAATATCCCTATAATATCTCTATATATTGTATTAACTACATTTAAATCTATAAATATCTTAAACAACATTTTTTTTTCTGCGTTTCTTTCATGTCTAAGTTTATATCTAAATACATATCAAAGAAATATATTATCAAAATTTGCAATATCAAATATATGTTCAAAGTTGACATATAAAATAAAAACTTAGTTGTGAAAATTATTTTTATTTGTTTTTGTCTAATGAGGAATCATTTTAAAGAATTTGAAATTTTTAAAGATAAATGATATAGTAACATTTTTTTATTAAAGGAATGTGAATATCATTAAAATTAGTGTTGTTTGTAGAAGATTACAAGAGTTTTAAAATAGTAGAAGCTCCTAAGCCAAAAAAGTTAAAAACAGAGAAGGTTCTGAGTTTTAGGTTCGATCAATTTGTTACTCTGTCGCAAGCCATTGTTTCATATAGTAACATGCGACTTTGCTTAAATATATGAAAACATTAACAGTTTTTTTCCTCTTTATGGCTAACAGTGTTGAAACCCATTTTATTGCATCAATCATTTGTGAGGTGTTGAAGTTGCTAGAAAGCATTCCATCGGCTACACAAGCTGCAAAAACTCGTATCAAACATGTTTCTGAAAAAGGAGAGACTAGTTCTAAGAACGTTGTTTTCAAACCTCCAGCCAAAAAGCCCATAGCAACGCAACAACCACCTAGAGGCAGTGCCAATGTTGGGATCAGACCCAACTTAGCAACGCAACAACCACCTAAAAGCAGTACCAATGTTGGGATTAGACCCAACATGGCAACACAACAACCACCTAGAAGTAATGTCAATGTTGGGATTAGACCCAACTTAGCAACGCAACAACCACCTAGAAGCAGTGCTAATATTGGGATTAGACCCAATGTGGCAACACAACAACCACCTAAAAGTAGTGCCAATATTGGATTCAGACCCTCCATTGCAATGCAACAACCACCTAGAGGCAGTGCTAATGTTGGGATCAGACCCACTGTACCACCAAACCAATATTATCAGGGTGGGTTCAGTTATAGCTCTAGTTTTCAAGTTGGTCCGAACCAATCCACCTACAGCTTCTACTCGTCTGATTTTATTTAATGATGCGGACACCACTTGTGACGTGGAAGAAGGCGATGGGGATAGGGATGAAGATGAGTAGGACTTTTCAACGAAAATGAGAAGTTGGTTATGTGATTGAAGACTTGATTGGTCTTTCTTTTCTTATTAATATATTAGTATGGTATGCATGCTTATGTGTTTCTGCAAACAATGCTTTTACTGGTTTTCTAATTTGCAGGACGAGATTTGCCATGCTTTTGTTTCCTTTTGTATTGCAAGAGATTACGTATAAAATAAACAGTATAATGCAGAGTATACTAGAAAATTGTGCTATATATTTTCTTAATTTTTTGTTAATTATTTTCCATGAAGATAAAACATTTCCCCACCAATTATAGTATTTTGAAATGTGAGACCAGTAATATGACTTCAATTGTCTATGGTGTGCATGAAATTGTTCACCACAGTGACAATACAATGAATGATGTGGTAAATGAAGTATCTAAAATGAAAATGTCAATTTATACCTAACTTTATGCATCCTCAAAATTTAAAATAAAAAAAATATAAATACAAAGTTTTAAAATAAATAAAAAACTGAAAGAAATTATAAAAAATATGAAATTAGTCGGCCGAAACACAAGACTGCGTCAGAAACTTCTGACCATATACCGAAATCTTTGGACTGTTGGTTAGCCCGTTGGGTTTCCATTGAAATTTTTCAACGGAAAATACTCATGTTTTTGTAGAACTCTGCTGTACAGTTCTCTTTTCATAGTGCAAATCTACTTAATTAAAATTTGAAGTCCACCAAAATTTGTTGAACTCTGCTGATAAAAGTTTATTAGCGTTCTTATATATCCCTTTTTTTTTTTTTTTCTCAACACGTTTAT
>OVBE01008536.1:0-17076 GCA_900406425.1 Iberis pinnata | reverse complement strand
TGACCATCTTCAGGATGCGTCAATCATTATGCCATGTGACCATTTAAAAGATGCGTCTATCTAATAAATGCGCCAACCAATAGGGCATGTGGCCATCTAGTATATGCGCTCACTATTATGGCAAGTGACCATCTAAGAGATGCGTCCATCTAATAGATGCGTCAAACACTACCATAAAATATAGAACGATCAAGCATTATAAATGAGTACTTCATCACACTCTATTCTTGTTAAGAATGATACCACCTTTTTTCCAAAAAAATTATCTTATTTATAAGAACTCTTCAGGAGTCATCATATATTAACACAATTCAATTTTAGTTCTCGGGAACATAATATTCTAAAATTTATCCTTCATGGATATTTTCCAAAATACTGACGCACAAATCAAGTCATATCATTCATTGTACATCTTTTGGATAGCTAGTCCAAATACTTCTCGTTCTTCAAACGATATTATTATTGACTTGATTTTCGCTTTCAACTTTCTAGAAATTGTTATCTTTTCTACACTTATCTATTGTGGTAGATTATTTATCCTCTTTTATATTAATTACATCGCGCGTTATAACATTCTTATTGTCGACATTTATTTGTCTTTGGTTCCACTCTATTTTCATAGTGATATGGTTTCTCGAGACATTTTTATTATTCTTATACTCACTAATCTCATTCAGGTACCTGATTTTATTATAAACCATGTCATCGTCTCTTCAGGAGATCAATTTTATTATGCTTACTACTTTTATTTTTCATGATTTTAATCTTTGGAACCAAAGTAGACTATCATGTCTTGTACGTGCAATAGACTTGATATTGTCCTTCATGGACACATATCCTTATTGAAGCATTCAACTGTAATATGAGATATCATTTTAATATGAACTTCGAGTTCATAACGAGGATCTAAAATTTAATCCATCAGCTTTTCATTTTCTTTATGAATGATTTTAATATTTGATTTGCAACATATTTACAATAGCGATCCTTTGATCTTGTGAACTTCAGGTTCACATCATTTTATTTAAGGATTTTAAACTATTCATTTTTTCTTTGATGGAAATATCCTCATCAAAGTGCAAATCTCTTATTGATCCCATCCTCATGATGACTCTTTTAAGATCCTCTTTAGGATCTTAACTTCATGTTCTTCTAGAACATTTTCTTCGAGATATTTTTTTATTTATTTATCTTCCTTTCCTTTCAAGGATTTTATCATTAGATCCAATAGGTCTCTACCTTTTCAATTGAACCTTAGGTTCGCTTATTTTTCTTATATCTCGTTGGATTTATAATTATCTTTATACATGCATCAATTATATGATATTCCATAATTTGTTTCATGAATCTCTTGGAATTTCTTTATACTAAGCTCATTTCGTTATATTTATTCTTAATATGATATTCTTTAATTCTTCCTCTCGAGATGATGAAACTTCAGGTTCATCCATCTCGAGTTCAACATCACCATAAAACCAATAACATATCCTCTATGGATCATGTATCAAGTTTTCAATAGGATGAGTATTTTCCTTCATCACCAGGGGTTGCCTTTATACACTTTACATTTTTAAATGTTATCACTTCGGTCATACGTTGATTCTGATCTCACCCAAGGTGATGTACCCGGCCACATCTCTACCACACAGGCCAGAGCAGGTACAACCTTATCAAGCCCCAACCGTCTCACTCACGGCGCCAGTCACTTCATCATCATGCAGGTCTCGGACGGTAGCTAGCCGTCCCAAGAAAATGGAGATCAAACATCAACTGCCACCATCAGTTATGGAAGTAGACACACAACAATCCATTAACCGAATCATGACGTGTAGCTAGCTTATGTCAATCGATCCGTTTATGAGTACATAACCTTCCATACTCACTAACCGAACTATGAGTACATAACACTCCTACACCCGTCCATATTTTATATTTAACATGATTATTACATATATATATATATATATATATATATATATATATACTCATCAACATGAGTGTAATTTAATAATCACACAATATTTACCTTGCATCCTCATCTCTAGCATGTATTACTACTACTAAAGCATTCATGCATAATCAATAATAAACATCATGCCTAACGTGCATTTCTAACATATGCAAATTCAATAATCATCACATAATTAATGTGCATCCCTAGCACTTCTAAATCAATCAAGTATTAATTCAATCAAGCCATCAATCAAATAAACAATCAAGCATTATAACGACCTAATAATCAACTAATCCATTAAGCATGGTAACCATATCCGTATAATTTTACCGAAAATCGGACATTATAACGGCTTAGTAAATTGACTAATCATTGCAACCTAATAACCATTTGAGTATAATACTACCAGAAATTGGGCATTATAACGATAAGCGGAAAAATGCTAAGTACGGAACCTAAACCTCTATGGGATATAAATTAAAAAGCATAAATTAAATATTAACATAACCATGTACTACTTCACATGGCCGAACTTACAATATATTTTACCTTTCGAATGTGAATTGAACGGATTGAATTACCTGCGGAGTATAGATTTGAACGAATCCAAGGGTTGAACGGATCTAGAGCTTTCGTACTTCGAAATATGAATTTGAACAGGTTGAATGTATAGAACGATCGTGCTGATAACGTGATATAAAAATAGACTATAATCCAAGAACATAATATGAATTAAGTCTTTAGATTAGAGCACTAATAATCAAACTTCTTTATGAACTTTATAAAGTGACTAACTAGGAAATATTTTGGTAAGAAATTTGGAGAAAAAAGATTATACTTATTCTTTTATTTCTTCTTATTCTTATATCTTTACAAATGAGTTACAACCTCTATTTATACTAATGAGGAGGACATATACACATGACACATACACAAACATGTGTCAACAAACTAAGTAGGATGGATGTACTAAAGTGATGAATAATCACTAACCTTCATGACTCTTCATGACACTTGTCAAACATGTAGATAAGATTAGTGGTATCAAGTGATGAATAATCACACAATTTCTTAACATTTATGAAATTGTGCAAACATCAAAATCCATTAATTTCCATATAGAATCACTAGAAAAATATTATAGAAAAAAAATTCTGTAGATCATTTCTCTGTTTGTTTTTTATTATTATTTATTTTAAAGCTCTTATTATTATTGCATCTAATAATTTGTTTCCAATCAATTTTATTTGACCAAGTAAAGTTTGAATAAAGTAAATTGTTTTATATAAGAGAATTAATTAATATGTAAAAGAAATCTCAAATGGGAACATAATTATTCTTTTACCAATATTTTTTTTCGAGTCAACTTTTTTTTTTTATTACCAAATTTATCGTCAAATTTCTATTATTGAAAAATACATATGCATTATAATATGGAAGACGTATAAAATTATTGTGTGTATATATATGTTGTGGATATGCATATATACACACACCAACAAACATAATCAGTTCTCAACAAATTACAGAATAAAGGTAAATCGAATTATAGCGTTTAAATTTTTTTACTTACAGAGCTTTTGCTATTTTATGTATCCTTAGTCTTACTATGTCCCATTTATACAATTAATAATTTCTTATAAAATTGATTTGGGCCATACTTTTTCACAGGTTGTGTTTTCTTGGAAAAAAATATAAAAATTGTTGCATCTTCTCAAAACATAAGTGATGGCGAAAAATGAATTTTCATCTTTTACATTACCTTGTTTGATGGTGTTAACTCTCATTCTTGTGCCAATGATATCAGGTGAATTCTCCAAAACTCTTGTAATATTTTTAAAAGTATATGTTAAAATATTAAATTGAACATTGAGCACTTAACATATCGTTGATGTGTGGTTATGAACAAATTAGGAGATCCTCGATTTTATTACAAATGTCTAGACGCATGTGTAAGTCAATCCACACCAGAATGTCAAGGCAGATGCATATCAATGGGATACTCACATGGTGGTGAATGTCGAATTTATGATTTTGGTACTCTTTGTTGCTGCCAGTGTACTGATAAATCATGTGTAAATTAGTCTAAAGTCTAAAGCTGCTCCTACAAACTATCTATATGCACTCTTAATTATATATGAATAAAACAAATATATATATTCAAATATGTAACCAATAATTTTTCATATATTATATTACTTTTCTTTGGCAGTATATTTATGTAATATCTAAAACACAAAATAGATTATACTATTTTTCTTCTAATCTTTTCATATAATGATAAAATAATTACTTGTAAAATTCTGAATTTTTTATACAAACAGTAACAATTAACATGTAAACATAATCAATTGAGCATATGAATAAATAATGAATTCTTTTGCCCCAAAAGTACCTTCTAAATTATCAAACATATGTTATAGACAACTCAATGGAAGATCCATCGTAGCATACACAAGACCTCACTTAAATCAATACTATTTGAAAGATCTTAAATTGATCATGTTTAGATTTAATATCTTGTTAATGTATGAACCATGCATGTAGAAAGGATGTCAAGCATTCATGTTATTTCTTGTGACTTAAATATTTGACTCAATCCTTTCTTTTTATCGTATTATTATTACTAGAAAGGATGTCAAGCATTAAAAAAAATATATTTTTTGCTGGGGAACTGGGGATTAGTCCAACCATGCTTGCTTTGCGGGGAACCAAATGAATCCAGAGATCACATCTTCTTCGCTTGCCCTTTCGCATTCATTATTTGGTCCACACTAACATCCTCCCTTCTCTCCCACCGCCTCTCTCCATCATGGGACCGCACCCCACCACTCTCCGACATCGCACTCTCTCAAAAATTGACCAGACATTACTGCGCCTCTGCTTTCAAACAGCGATCTATCATATATGGCGCGAGAGGAATGGACGGCGTCATGCTATGCCTCACCGGGGTGTCGACTACCTGCGTCGTCAGATAATCCGCACCATAACAGATCGTCTGATAAGTCTGCGCTACACACCGGAATCACCGCAATATTTGCTACTTCAGCGTTGGTTATCCTTGCCCACCTGATGACTCTCGGTCTACCAGCTTGTTTTTTGTTTCACTTTATCATCTTGCTATATGTCTTGCTAATATCTTAGAGGTGGTGTTTGAGGGGTTGTACTCTTTTTTCTGATACTAGTTTTGTCCCACTGAGTTTTCTAGTATCAGGTTTTAACGAGTCACCCTTGAAACACACTCCACACTTGCGGATAGACCACAACTACTTTGTCTAGTCGTTCTAGTCATCTCTATCTTATTCTTTCATTCTTTTGTACAATGAACTCTTTTTAGCTTGATGAATAAATTTAACATTTCATCAAAATATATATATATATATATATTTTTGTATTACATTTTTTTATTTCTAATATGCTTGTTCGTATTTGATCATTCAAAATAATGATAATTTTTTTTGTACGTTGATAGTTATCATGTTTTCTATATTTTTCAAATTTAATTGGAAATTAAAATTATCAAAGTAACTTCTAGGATATTAATACTAAATAAAAATTTTAATTATTTTTTAAGCTCTTTTGCATATATTATTTAAATATTGATTTATTATAAATGTTTAATTTATTGGTACTAAATCTCTGAATAAATATACAATTTTAAAAAATAATATTCAAAGCTAAAAATATTTGTTTATTATGAATTATAAATCCAAAATATTTACGAAGTATTTAGCCTGTAAATGTATAGTTTTGAAATGGTCTTTTAGAATTCAATTTTAGTTTTTGATGCAAATTTTAATTTTTAAAAAAATAATTGTACTTTTGTGTATTTAATATTTATCTACAACTAAACTGGTTATTTATAATTATTTTCTGAATTAAAATAATAATTTATTAATTTCTAGAATAGAAATTTGCTTTCTCCTCTAGATGGATTCATGTAAAGGAAACTCCTTAAATGATTTTGACTTATAACTTCTTAAAGGAGAAGAAGAGCACTCTTAAATTCAAATCATTCATGCAAACCACAACATACTTCATAGTCAGACCCCATGAAGTTCTAGTGAATAGTTTTTGACTTGTTCACCAAATTCGTGTTATTATTTTCGGAAAAGTTAAATTATATTTTGTTGTTAAATAAAAATATTAAAAAAATACATATTTTAGTTTATAATTTTTTGCATTAAAAAATTATTTCTTGTACTTATAAAAAACTTCTCATACAATTATCTATAACTTAGATTTTCCAAAAAATACTAACTAACCAAAAACACTTATATTTTATTATATTTTTGATGAAATGTTAAATTTATTAATCAAACTAAAATAGTGTCATTTGGAATGAAATAATGTAAGAGGTAACAAAGAAAAGTCGATAAAATGATGTTCTTAGGTGTGGGGTGTGTTCAGATACTGCCTCATTAAAACCTTCTGCTAGAAAACCTTGGGGGATAAAACTAGTAGTAGAAAAAATAGTACAAACCATTGAACACCACCTGAAGAAGCAAGGACTGAGAGTTAGCCCTTGAGAATCTGGTAGAGCATAAATAGATAGGGAGGAGATGATCATCATCATCCATGAAGATGAATCAAGCGCATACGAAGAGAGTAATAAGGTGAACTAGGGTCGTACTGAAGACTTTTAAGGCGGTTGGTGATGGTGTTGATGATCAGGACTCAGAGGTAGGGCGTCCTATGCAGAGTTAAGTCGTGCCTCCGATTGTTTTGTTCGCGCCAAATGTGATAAATAGCCGTTTGGAAGCACAGTCGGAGGAGAGGTAAATCAAGCCGAGAGTGAGATCGGTGGCGAATAGATGAGAGGGTATGGGACCAGCAAGGAGTTAGACGATGTCGAAGGAATGGCTGGGTGAGCTCGGACCACATATTAAACGTGTAGGGGAAAGCAAAGAATAGGTGATCACGCGTCTCTGCGGGTTCACCATAAAACAGACATGGCTGATGAGCACCCCAGCTGCGAATCCGACTGCCGGTCTGTAACCTATCAAAAATAGCAAGCCAAGAGATGAAAGCATACCGGGGTATCGATTGTGGAAAGCAAATAGTGCAATATCGGGGTTGAGATGGATATAAAACACTTAGCTGCTACCATGTAAGAGATATGAGAAGCAGGGCTTGTACTGGTTCACCCCATGCTTCTAGAGAGCAATGTCTGGGCCTGCATGGACGTCCGATGGTGGAATGGCTATAATTTGTGAGTGTAGCTGGCGCAAAGCCGTGATACGAGGACAACGAATGCGCCAAGAGTGGAAAGTAGTAACACTAGCAACCGTGGCATTACGAGGAATACCGAACTCCCTGATACCGCGATCACATGCAAGTGAAATAAGAGGTCCAAGAGTAGTCCAATTATCAAACCAAAATGAAGTACCAATACCAGCCTGGATACTACGACGGAAAAATTCAGCTGCAACAGAACGACACTGAAGATTCTTTCTCTATATCCATGAATTCTGCATGGTCACACTAGCATCCCAACGGGTTAAATCCCGCAATAAATGGTGGTTTATCCACACAGTCCAAACCGAAGGGGAACCTCATAAGAGTCGCCAAATAATAGACAGAGAAAAAACCAGGGATGTGTCTTCAAACTTACAAATACCAAGTCCACCAACGTGTTTTGGTTTGCACACCTCATCCGATGCAACCTTTGACATATGCGAGTTAGTTGGCGATCCCGACCATAGGAAATTACTGCACAAGTTGTTTATCTCCATGATGCAGGACTTTGGTAATCAGAAAGTTGACTGCCAGAACTTAACAGTGCTGGTGACCACCAATTTTTTGAGTTGCAGACGACCCGCATAGGAAAGAAGCTTGGTTGCGCAAGTAGTCATTTTCAAACGGATATGATTGATGAGTGGGGCGTAGTCAGCGCGTGAAAGCTTCTTGGTGGTTAAAGGGAGCCCCAAATAGCGAACCGTCAAAGCTTCTAGCTTGAGACCAAAAGCTGCAATGGAGGCAAGTAGAGAGGTAGAGGGGTTAGCCATAGTAGAGATAGAAGATTTTGCAACATTTACTTGTAGACCCGAGGCCCTGCCAAAGATATTTATAACATGCAAGACACCCGAGAGCGATGTGGTTGCGTCATCAGTGAAGACCAGAATATCATTAGCGAAGCAAAAATGAGTAAGATGTGTGGCTTGGCACCGAGGGTGATAGCCAAAATGACCTGAAACCGCATGTGCATTGAGAAGTTTCGATAAAACATTAGTAGCAATGACATAAAGATAAGGAGAGAGAGAGCGCAACCCTGGAGAATGCCTCTAGTGCTCGGGAAATATCATGTTGGTTCACCATTTACTTCGATTGAGAACGTGGTTGTGGTATACAGAGATAAATCTAGTGAATGAAACAGTTTGGCAACTGCATAACCTGCAAAACATAGATGATAAAACTCCAATCCATAGTGTCAAAAGCCTTGGAAATATCCAGTTTTAAGGTACATCGACTAGAGATAGCAGGTCGATGGTAATCTTTGACGAGATCTGTGGCGAGCATGACATTTTTCATCAAAAGACGGCCTTTGATAAAAGCGCTCTGGTTGGGATCTATGGCATCAGGTAAGAGAGTCTTGACACGATTGGCAAGGATTTTGGAGATGACTTTATAGATGACATTACAGCAAGATATGGGTCGATAGTCTTTGATTGTGGTGGGGTTATCGGTCTTAGATATCAGAGAGATGAGAGTTGCATTGACACCACGATGGAGGAAATCAAAGAGGAATAAGGATTGGACTGCAGTTATGAAAATGTCCCCAACTACTGGCCAAGCAGATGTAAAGAGCTCTGTTATGTAACCATCATGACCCAAAGCTTTATTGGTTGTCATTGAAAATAGGGCATTCTTGATCTCGGGACCCAGAATCGGCTGATAAAGAGACATGGCAACATCCTCAAGACAGCGGTAGGATAGCAAGTCAGAGAGCAAGTGATGGGGGAGTGGGATAAGCTCCGGCATGTGCTGCATAAACTCTCTAAAGTGATTGGTACTATTATGGTATTTCTTGTAAAATGAAAGTTTTTTATGATATTTCCAATAATTTCCCCAACATTGTACCCACTTATCTCACTTATATCCTTTCTTCTCTCTCTTTTTTCTTTTCTTTTTTCTAATTTTTTATTAAACAATTCCACTCACCACATTTTTAAAAAACAAATTCATATAAATATAAATTATAAAAAATATTATTCTTTAAATCTAACATGATTAAAATTATTTAAACAGATTTATATTTTTAAATAATGAACAATAAATTTCCGTTTTAGTGAAATATAATCCTAAAAATAGTCGGATTACGTATGTATTCAAAATTATAAACCATCATTTATATATAAAATATTGACTAAACTCCATAATATAAACTCTATAATCCAAAATATAAACCATAAACTTCAAAATATAAATCATAAACTCCAAAATCTAAATCTTAAAATCAAAATTACAAACCCTAAACTCTAAAATTAAACTCTAAATTCTGTTTACATATTTATTTCTCTTACAGATATTTTGTGACTATGTTTGTATGTTTTTTTTTTCGGCAATGCCTGTATGTTTATATTTTGTCGGCAATGCTTGTATGTTTAATTTGTGTGTAATGATGATTAATAAGTGAAATAAACAAAAAGTTTTCGTGTGTGACGTATACGACACTGGAGTATTAATTTTGTTTTTTCTTTTTTGATCCAAATATTCATTTTGTTTCACTCATTTATCTAAAAAACAAAAGTAATAGTCTTTTCTTGTTTTCAATTAAAAAACAATATCTGTTGTTGTTATGGCTCCTAATAGCAAAACAGAGATCAACTATGTAAGTAAATAAATTAGCATGATGATGCAGTATAACTACAATTTGTATAGAAAATGGAATAAATATGGCTCATAAATATAAATAATTCAGATTTTTTTGAATGATAATAAAAATTACATGTAGTTCAGATAAAATAATTGATGGTATTAATTAATAACATAAATAAATTGTACAAATTGGTTTTTATTAAATATTTGGTTATTTTTAACAAAATTTTTGAAGGAAAATAAATTTTAATAATTAAAATTTACAAATAAATTAATTATAAGTTTAAGATTATAAATTTATAAATACATAGATGTTAGAATTTTTTTATAACTATATATAATGCATAAGCCTAAACGTTGGGGTATTCAGTTTGGTACAGTTCTTTTGTGTTTTGGATAGTTTGAATATAAAAAAATTATTTTAATTAATATCGTGTAATTTAAAAAATATATATATATATATATAATTGTGTTGTTAATATATTTAATTAAAAAATAATTTATTTTTGGTCAAGTTTGGTAAGTTCAGATAGTTCATTTCAGTTCCAAAATTTTGGTTCGTTTCGGATTCAGTTTTAGTTATTCAGATATTATATTTTGATATTCATTCGAATAATTTTATAATTTAGTTCAATTTGATTGGATTCGATTTCAGAGTTGGATATTTCAGATTAGATATATAATTGTGTAGGGGCGGAGGCAAGAGGTTGGTGGTGGGGTGAGCTGATTCCACTTAACTTTTTTTTTAAAAAGCAATTGTTACCTAATATATTATATAATATTAGTAGATCCCACTAAAAATACTTACGAACTTATAGTTAGATTTAGTATGTGTTATATTATAATTGAGTTTTTTTAAACCCCATTAGAATAAAGTAACTCATAAATTACCTAATAAATAACTTTATTGGTACAAAAATAAACAGACGTTCTTCTCTCTTTTTCGCCATAAAACAAATAAAATAAAATTCAACACCTTAAAATTGTATTGGTTACGAGACTAAGACACCAATGTTAGTTTTTTTTAATGAAAATGACATCATAATTCTATTATCTTTTAATTTCTTATAAAGTTGAAATTGTATGTAACTCGAATAGATGAATTATAGATTGAAATTTAGAAGGTTTTAATTCTTTTATGGGATATTTTGAAGATTATATGGTTTATTTCGGGTTAATTTGTTCATTTCAGGTCTATAATACCTAAACCGATTAAATCGAATATTTCAGATATTTTCTAATTTCTCTAATATAGAAACGAATCGGAACCAATAAAAACCGAACCGAAACCTAAAAAAAATGGTAAAGTATCGATTGGCATAAATTTGAAAGTTTAGGTTTGCATTTTTCCTTCTTTTATTTATTTGAGTATGAGTTTTATTTTGTACGAACAATATCTAGAAAAACTAATTCATATAAGTACAAAACGTTCTTTAAAAAAAATTCCAAAACGTGAACTGAAAACAAATACAAACTGTACCATCAATAATATAGGTCTTATTAACCGAGCTTCTAATTCTAGTGGTAAAGGGCTCACAACTGTGAAATTCGTCACCTGAGTCTGAATGCCGGTCACCGTCAATTAAAATGGGGTGAATTTCGGCGGTCTTTCTAGATACCCTTGGCGACTGCGGACGTTTTAGGCCTAATCGAAATCATTCAGGGTTCCGGATACCAGGGTCATCAGAAAAAATATATAAGTCTTATTTTGGATATGATTATTTATAAATCGTAAAAAAAAATCACACCAAAACAAAAGTGATATCCAAAACTGAACACCTTAAATAGTTGACCCCCAATAAAAAAGCTATTATGGCTCCACCACTGTAATTATGTATCAAGTGTTTCCGATAACCATTCTTATTTTTTCATGGTTCGATTTATGATTTATTGATTATCTACATTAGTTTTGGTTCAATTTAATATCTCTTAATTTGGTTAGATTTCAATTTATTTTATGGTTTTTGGTATCTTTCTCAACACTTACAATACTATTATATGTTAAAATAACTACGATATTTTTATAAAAAAAATTAACTCATGATAAAAAGCCAAAAAAAAAAAAATCAACTACGGTTTTTGATAAACCGCTACTTTTAACTGATATATTATCTGTTCTGCTTTTTCTTTCTTTTTGTACATAAAGAAAAAGCAATTGGAAATTTCTTTTCACCACACTACATTTTGTAAATTACATTCCACTTTACTGAATGGTGAAATATTGTAAATATGTTATGCAAAGTTTAAATTCCGCTTTTCATAATATATGCATTCATGCCCTATATTTAAATATATCAAAATTCATTTTATATACATTGCAACTAGAACTTTTAGAACGTATCATGGACAATATATAATTAGAAGCAAACCGATATTTTTGATAAAATGTAAATTTTCATTAATTAAATTGAAAATTGAAAACTTTTTAAAGTCCACATTTTAATGCTATTTGCATAGTTTATAAGTTTTATAAACCAAAAAATATAAAAGCTTGAAAACATGCTTCTCTACAAGAGAAAAAAAAGTTTCTCTATAAAAGAGAGAAAAAAACCCAAGCTCAAATACAAACCCAACTAAAACCCTAAAGCTCATTCGAAAAAGAAACCCTAGAAACTAGGTCTTTAGTCTTCAGCCATTCCAGCGCCGCCAAGCTGTTGTAGTGAAGCCGCCGTTGCGCCGCCGCAATACTATTGTCGGCCGGAAAAGACAGGTACTAGGCGGTGACTGAAGCCAGCTCTTGCTGAACTTAATCCAACCGACTTCTTTGCATCCATGGCGGGAACTCAGAAGAAGAGGAGGAACGTTGAAGAGGACTCACTTGGCCAGAAGACGCAATCGGGACCCCACCGGACGTTTCCAGAGAAGCGAACCGATATTTCATTAAAACTCTTTTTTGTTTTATACCTAAGTGGAGTTTGGACGAAAATTTCTAATTTTCTCCTACGTAAACGTCTTTTCCTATGGAAATCGAATTAGAAAACTTATAAATTCAACTATGTCTTTTAATCCTTATAAACAACATTACGATCCATGAACCGTTTTAAAAAATATAGCCATACACATAATAGTTTTCTAGTTATATATTCACTACAAGAAAAAAGAGAGAATTCTGACCGACTTTCTGACGGCTAAACATCCGCCAGTAATAAGTGACGCCTTATTGACGGATTTCTGACAGTCAGCGTCCGTCAGTAATTACTGACGGATATGTGACGAGTATCTTACATCATATTATTGACGGATATATCCGTCACTAATCCGTCAAAATATTCGTCAGTTTACATAACCGATACAAAGTAGCCATTTGAAGCCGTTGGCAACGAATATATTGGTACTTACTTACGGATAAATCCATCACTAGTCCGTCAGATATGTATTCTATATAAACCAGTGACTTCATTCTCAATTCACAACATCACAAACAATCTTAAAACAATGTCTACTCCATATTTTTGATCTTGGATGGATGGTGAACAGATGAATGAAGACACAAACCTTTTAAACGATGAATATGCACGTGGCGTTTGCGAATTCATGGCGATCACATGTCGACAACCGCATGCACAAAGTAGTCGTAAGTTAAAATGTCCATGCACTTTATGTCGGAATTCTCATAATATCAGGATAGATTTAGTATAGAATCACTTGTATTGCAATGGATTTATGTCGGGGTATAAGATTTGGTATTTACATGGAGAAAGACATGTTGATGTTGGTAGTAGTAGCGCTAGCAAACCATTGACTGATAGGATAGAGGAACATAGAACAAAATTAGGTTTTGGGGCACCTACAGTTCAAATGGTTAATGATGTGTATAGAAAAACTAAAGAAACGGCGCAGGTTTCAAATGAAGAACCTAATTTAGAAGCAATACGGTTTTTTGGTATGTTAGATGCATCAAATTAACCATTATATAGAGGATGTAGAGATGGTCATTCGCCTTTATCCTCTGCAAGTAGGTTGATGGGGATAAAGACAGATTATAATTTGGTCGAGGATTGTGTTGATGCAATTGCGAAGTTTGTGAGAGATATCTTGCCAGAGGGTAACACTGCTCCTGGTTCATATTACGAGATACAAAAACTTGTAAAGGGGCTTGGATTTCCGTATGAGGTTATAGATGTGTGCATCGATAACTGTATGATCTATTGGAGACGCGATGAAACCCGGACAAGTTGTTGATTTTTTCGGAAACCAAGGTATAAGGATACAGGGGGTAGAGTTTCTGTGTCGTACAAGAGGATGTGGTATTTACCACTAACAGATAGGTTGAAGAGGTTGTATCAGTCTCAGAGAACAGCTGCGGCAATGAGATGGCATATTGAGCATAGATTTGATGGAGAGATTATACATCCTTCTGATGCAGAAGCTTGGCGTTATTTTTAGACTACATATTTGGATTTTGCATACGAGAAACGTAACGTTTATCTTGGATTAAATACAGATGGATTCAGCCTTTTTGGGAAGCATGGTAGACATTACTCTCTGTGGCCAGTAATATGACACCTTAAAACTTGCCGCCATCTTTGTGTATGAATCGAGAGTTTCCATTTATCTCTGTGCTTGTACCTGGGGCGGATCATCCGAAACGCGCGCTTGACGTGTTTTTGAAACCATTAATATATGAGTTGAACATGTTATGGAAACATGGGGAGGAGGTCTATGATGTGTCGCTACAACAAAATTTTAAGATGCGTACGGTCCTTATGTGGACTATAAGCGATTTCCCAGCGTATGGAATGTTATCTGGATGGACAACTCACGGGAAACTAGCATGTCCATATTGTACCAATGACACCAACTCAATTCAGCTGAAGAATGGAAGAAAAACATGTTGGTTTGATTGTCACCGAAGGTTTTTGCCCCAAAATCATCCATATCGTCGATCAACTACGTTATTCACGAAGAAAAGATGTGTTGAAGATCCACCACCTGAATATGAAGGCACTGAGCTATTAAACCAAATGAGTGGATTAAGTGTTTATAGTACCAATGATGCTAATGTTGGTGGGAACGGACATGGAAATGTCTATGGGTCAAGAGAGAATCATAATTGGCACAAGAAAAACATATTCTGGGATTTGCCTTATTGGAAAACTCATTTGTTGCGACATAACCTAGATGTGATGCACATTGAGAAGAACTTCTTTGACAACATAATGAACACTATTCTAAATATGCAAGGGAAGACGAAGGACAATATGAAGTCTAAATTAGACTTGCCTGATATTTGTTTTCAACCTGAGCTTCACATCACGGAAGATGGAACGTGTCCAATTCCAGCTTTTAGGCTATCTAAGGATGCAAATGATGAGTTCTTTGGCTGAATAATTCATAGGATCAAATTCTCCAATGGGTATGCATCTAATATGAGGGATTATGTTGATATCAAGGAAGGCAAGTTCATTGGAATGAAGAGCCATGATTGTTATGTAGTGATGCAACACCTTCTTCCATTTGCGTTTACATATCTCCTACCGAAAAATGTCCACAGGACCATTGCAGGTATTTACTTTGTTGATTGTGTGAAATTACTTTTCTGTTGTAATTATCTAATACTTAAATGGTTTTTGCAGCAGTTGGGGCTTTCTTTCGCGACCTTAGCCGTAGGACACTTACCGTTGACGGTTTTTCCACTTTATAGGATAACATATCGATCATCCTTTGCAATATGGAGAAGATTTTTCCACCGTCATTCTTCGATGTTATAGAACATCTTTTGATCCATCTTCCTCGTGAAGCATCACTAGGGGGGCCAATTCAGTATCGGTGGATGTATCCTTTCGAGAGATACATGTTCCACTTGAAGAAGAAGGTGAAAAATCCGGCAAAAGTCAAGGGTTCTATTGTCGCACAAAGCATCAATGAAGAGGCTGCAAATTTTGCAGAGTATTATTTTCCAAGAGATTTCCAGAAAAAGAGCCGAAGAACCTCTCGACATGATGATGGTGGTCAATATGCTATGTATCCTGTTTATGTCCCAAATGTGTTTCAGCAAATTGGTCGACTTAGCAGAAAAGGCAAGACTCGTCGGCTTACAAAACAGAAGTGGAAACACCTCCATATGTATATCCTCACTAATTGCAAAGAAATTTTGGAGTTCAAAAGGTAAACATTTACACATTGATATTAAAAAATTTAGTCACTTAATTATTTACACATCTGGTACTTATTCAAACTATGTAAGATCTACATGGCACTAATCCGGGAAAACTTTCATGATAAATCCGAAGAGGAATTGCAAGCTCATAAACAACTTGATTTCCATAATTGGCTACCACATTTTGTAAGTGTTCCATAAAATGAAGTTAAGTTTACATATTATAAGTGTTGGTTTATTTGTAACGTTTACAAATACAGGTTAGAAGTGAGGTCTCCATTGGTCGCATATTTCCATCTTGGTTGCTTGAAATTGTGAACGGGCCGACCAACAATGCGACGTCCTACCCGAGGTATTGTACAAGAGGATACGCCTTCAAGTTTCACCAATCAGATAGTGGAATGTTGACATTGGACCTAGTATATCGTCTAGCTCTGGTGATATGGTGTACTATGGACTTCTTCGTGAGATATTGGAGGTCCAATACCCAGGTATATTGAACTTGTGATGCGTTGTCTTTTTGTGTGACTGGTATGATCCAAACGATGGTAGGAGTGCCAAAGTAGACTAATTCGGTGTCACTTCGATACATTCACGCAGAAAATTGGGAACATACGATCCCTTCATTCTCGCTTCACAAGCGGATCAAGTATACAATTTTCTTAACATGAGTTATATTTTATGATCTTTTACATAGTTATAAATGTTGAACTTCATTATATATAGGTATCTTACATTATGTACCCACACTTAAGTCACCGAAACGATCCTTGGATAACGGTCATGCGAGTAAATCCTAGAAGTGTCATAGAAGAAGTTTCACAACAGGACCCTCTTTAACCAATTGGGGATGGTGTACTAGCATCGATACCACCTTCTATGGATGTTAATCTTGTCGCCGATTTCACGGTGTTCGGTGATCTAAATGTGGTTTTACATGACGTAGACGATGGCTCGGGTGACGAATTTGCTTCGGACACAGATTCTTCACCATCGGATTATTCATCATCATCTTCTTAGTATATTCGACATTTTATTTTTCAAATTGGACATTTTCTGTAATATTTATGAATGTACAACTTATTTATAACTTCTTCTTAGTTGATTCGACATCATCTTCTTATAAATTCAAATTTTTTTTACACTGAGTTTTATAATTACAAAATGATCAACTAATAACATAATTATAAACAAGTGACAATTT
>OVBE01008535.1:0-17078 GCA_900406425.1 Iberis pinnata | reverse complement strand
TACGATAGCACTCCAGTAATTGGCGCTATCGTGGAGTGCTATCAATACTACTTTTTCTTGTAGTGGGATGAAGTTGGTTGAACCAGTTCGTTTAATGACCTTGGTGGAATCGGTTCATTAGGTGGAATGTTATTGCTCGGATTCATTTTGAAAGAGATTGTGTAGAAGAAGATGGAGCTTTAGTTTTAGTTTTTTGTGATATTTTGTTGTTATTTTACATTTATAATAGGTTGTTATTTATAGTGGTAAATATAATTTATTATTTTTAAGTAGTTGTTGTGATATGTCAAATATATTTATAATATGAGATTGTGATTTTGAAAATTTAAAGCTACCAATCAATAAGTAGTTTGTATATGTCAAATCGTAATTTTTTATATAGATATATTAAATATTTTATTAACAATTAAATTTATTAAATATTTTATTCAATTGTTAAAAAAAAGTATATTTCATATTATAATTCTTAAGTATTAGAATATATATTTGATATTTAATTGTATTTTAAAATAGTTTGTTTAAATTTATAATTAATTTAATTTTTTAAGAAATTAACAAATTCATCTAAACGTATATTTGAGAATGAGAGATATAACTGACCACAATAGTTGTTAGTCCATCAGGAGATTAATCTCTTTTTTTTTTCAACCGAACTATAATTAATTAATTAAAAACTCTTCGAATGGTTGCCCAATGAAGGGGAAACGAACCTACAAAGGTGCGATTAACTTGAGAAACTCTCGCTGATCGTGCCAAACTGTCTGCTTTTTTATTACATAAACGAGGTAAAAATGAAATAGAAAAGGAAGAGAGTGATGATTGTAGAACTTTGAAGTCTTGCAACCAATTAGAAAAAGTTGGCCATCGCTCTGGGGACTGAATCATGGAAACGAGTTATGCGCTATCTGTCTCGAACTTGTTGCACTCCAATCTCTGCTCGACACAACTTTGCACTGCCCACATTAAAGCTTCTAACTCCGTGTGAAGTGGGAAAATACTTCGGCGAATACTTTTAACACCAACCTGCACAATTGTGGTATCTCCTGATACACATACCCATCCAATTCTGGATTTGGGGTCGGATCTCTTCCATGCACCATCTATTTGGCATCTAATTCCTAGAATTTCTTCTCCATTTTGTGGTCTTACTTCCCTAACTTGTAAGGAATTTAATTGAGCCTCTTCCCACGATAGTTTATCAGAAGATGCCCTTAATATAATATCTGTAGGATATCAGGAGATTAATCTGAAATATTTAGAAACCCAATTATATAACTATGAACCGAAGTAAATATTTAATATATATATATATATATATATTAAATTATTTTTAAAGTATATATACCTTGATATTTTTTGATTAGCTGTAGATGAACCGATTTAACTTCCATGTATACCCGATTCAAATCTCAGGTATATAAAAAGAAAAACAAATGTCAATATTTTGATAAACTAATAATACAATTACATCTATACTAATAGTAAAGATATATAAAAATCAATGTATTTTTTATTTAATACTAAAAACGAGGTTTAACAATCTATACTATTATTTTAAAACTTATCATATTGTAATTAAATATTGACATGGATTTCCACTTATTAATTAATTTTTTTTTAGTTTTTTTAATATTTAATTATCAAAAACTATTTACTTTGATTATTAAATCAGTAAACTATTCATTTATACTTTAAATCAATAAATGAATGAATGGTAAGAAATGTTTTACCTTTATTATTACTCGTAAATATTCGAGAAAATGTTGTTAGTAATATTGGATTTAGAATAACACATCTATAGAAAATATAACTTAAATTAGAAAATACCTTGATGTTGTTCCGTTTTGTTAATATTGACATTTACAATTAAATAAGAAAATTACATGCATATAATTAAATAAGAAAATTACATGCATATATTACATCTTTTTAATATTTTTCTTTGTTTTTTGGCGTTTTAATTGTTGAGATTCATAGATCCACTCCGAAAAACAAGAACGGACACATGCAAAAACAACCGAAATTAAAAATTTTAGTTGTGACTTTATTCTTATAGATAATAGAAATCAACATTTAGTTTGCGATCTAACCTTTATTTCGTTGAATGGTTGAAGATTTTCTTGATCAGAATCGTAACAGTATAGATATGAAAATCTCCATTTGGTGAAGATGAAACGATTGAGAGAGAAATGAGAATTTTTTTTTTTGGGTAGATGAATTAATATCGGTTGCCAACAAATTTAGGTGGGTGATTTTATTTTGGATTGGGCTTCGTGGGCTATTATAACTTAATTATGTAACAAAGTTTTTATAAAAATTCGGCCCATTAATATAACCATTAAGTTTATATTTTTTATAATGTATAAAAAAAGATTAAACATATTATACAAAAAAACGTGTACATATTATAAAACATGTATTTAATTATTTTCAACAATAAAACTATTCGATAATAATATATAAAAATCATTGTATAAAAAGGAATCAATGTATAAAAATAATATAGATATATATAATACATAAAATTATAAAACCAAATTTAGCATACTAGGTACTATATATTTACTATAAAATTTAAAACATATGGTTATGAAATGTTACAAAATTTATGTTAAAAAATGAAAATACTTTTTTGGTCATCAAAATTTATTAAGACTTGAACTATTATAAATAACAAACAAAAAACTATATTAAACGAAATTTAATAACTTCAAATTTTTGAAATATAATTTTCAAAATTTTTTAATTTACATTTAGAAGTCTATTTTCAAAAATATTTTGGTCTCGCGCATAGCGCGGGTAACTACCTAATAATACTTAATTGAGTAAAACAATAATTATATGCTATAAATTAATTATTAAAAACATAAACCAATTAATTTTAAAAATAATATGTATGACAAAAAAAAATAATTAGAATAATAATAATAATAATAAACGTACCTAAAAAAATTAGGTTATGAGTGCGAAAGGCGACGACGATGGCTCTATGGGTGTGGAAGATGTCACGATGGTTGATTATGGTGGAAAAGGGCAACCTCCTGGGAATTCTCGGGAAGGAAATGTTTTGTGGGCAAGGAGAGTAGTGGAGTCAAATTGTAGAGGGAGACCTGATCCAGAGAGTTTATTAGGTCAAGGTTGAAGGTGACTTTTCCAGATGGTGAGGACGAAGAACCATCGATCACGGTAGGAGAAGAGGTGATTGATGTGATGAATGGGCTATGGAAGAGATGTTTGTTCGTTAAAGTTTTGGGACGAATGATCAGCATGCCGGTGTTGGATAGAAAACTGAGGGAGCTATGGAAACATAAAGGCAGTATGCATATTATTGATCTCCCACGTCAATTTTTCATGGTTAGGTTTGACGTTAAGGAAGAGTACTTGGCTGCGCTTTCCGAGGAACCATGGAGGGTACTTGGAAGCTATTTAATGGTTCGTGCATGGTCACCAGATTTTGACCCGTCGAGTGATGATATTGTTACGACGCCGGCTTGGTTGAGACTGTCCCATATCCCCATGAACTTATATCATAAGGATATCCTACTGGGCATTTCTTCAGGATTAGGAAAGCCTGTTAGAGTTGACCTAACGACATTAAACTTTGAACGAGGTCGTTTTGCTAGGGTGTGTGTAGAAGTCAATCTACGTAAACCTTTAAAGGGAACGATCTTAATCAATGGAGAAAGGTATTTTGTTGAATATGAAGGCTTGACTAATATATGTTCGAGGTGTGGGTTGTATGGACAATTATTGCACTCATGTCCAAGAACTCTGATTGCGAAGAGTGCAAGAATTGCGACTGTGGTTACGGAGAAAGCAATGTCGGGGAAAGAGGTTGTGACAGAGGATGGATTTACGGTGGTCCGGTGAGGAGGAAGACGTGGAGATAGAATGAATGCCACCGCAAATAGTACACCTCTAGAAGATATTATGATGAACAAAAATATTGGGGATGGTAGAGTAGTTGGAGAGGCCATACCAGTATCTAATAGTTTTAAAGACTTGAGTATTAAATCACAAACTCCACAGATATTGGCAAAAGAAAAGAAGGGTGGAAGTGATAAGGAGAATAGACAGGAGGGAAATGTAGCACCTAATGAGAAACTTGTAGCCCAAGCTTCTACTGTTTCTTTCTCGGCTCGCATTGAGAAGAAGGGACTAGGAGAGGGTGATGATGGCACTAGAAGAAAGAACATAATGAATAAGTTGGGGCATAAAAACGGGGCAGGAGCTAAGGTCACTAAAGGTCACTTACCATCGAGAGGGTTAGTTTTTGGACCAGCTAAGGGCGAAGTTGATAGGGCTGTGAATGGCAAGCGCATGCGAGGAGATCGTGAGGAAGGTTGTAGACCAGGAGGGGTCTTTGTAGCTGGGGGAGTAAAGAAAGGTTCCTTAGAAAGTGGTAGTGGCTCATCTATTCTGTTACAAAATCGGAGTGAGCAGATGAAGGAGATGTCTTCAAGTGTGACTAATCCTTCATGTGATAAGCAAGTGCCAGGTGATAGCTTGGTGATTGTTCAATAGTGGGTTTCCCCGGCTGTTATTTATGTTATGAAATTTAAGATGAATTGTCTTTTTTGGAACTGTCGGGGGGTCAATAAACCCAATTTCCGACGATCGATACGTTACATGCTGAAGAAATATGATACAAATGTGTTAGCTCTATTCGAGACACATGCTGGTGGAGATAGAGCGGCGCGTATTTGCAATGGTTTAGGGCTGCCACATTCTGTCCGAGTAGATGCGGTGGGACAGAGTGGTGGCATTTGGCTACTTTGGCGAGATGGTATAGGAGATATGGTTGTGAAAAGTATGACAAATCAATTTGTTCATGCTAGATGGGAGTGTGGAGCAGATGTTATCAATATCTTTGTTATTTATGCTGCCCCAACAGCTAGTCGAAGAAGTTCGTTGTGGGGAGACTTGAAAGAATCCATTCAAAGTGTACATGAGCCTGTTCTAATCGGAGGAGATTTTAATACAATTCTAAGAATTGATGAAAGGACAGGAGGGAATGGTAGACTTTCAGAAGACTCTATTGCATTTGGAGAATGGATAAATAAGTTACAACTCATTGATATGGGATTTATTGGCAACTGTTACCCATGGCGTAGGGGTAAGGATCAACGTAACTACATTGCCAAAAGATTGGACCGCGTATTATGCTGTGCGCAAGTGAGACTAAAATGGCAAGAAGCTTCGGTACGACATCTCCTATACTTGGCTTCGAATCATTCTCCTCTCTACCTACAACTATGCCCACGTGTTTGTCTTAACCCGAGACGTC
This sequence comes from Iberis pinnata, assembly GCA_900406425.1. Taxonomy (NCBI): domain Eukaryota; kingdom Viridiplantae; phylum Streptophyta; class Magnoliopsida; order Brassicales; family Brassicaceae; genus Iberis; species Iberis pinnata. The sequence continues at coordinate 11,791 of OVBE01008535.1, read as the reverse complement.
GTCCTTTTCGCTTTGAGGCTGCCTGGCTATTACATTCAAGTTTCTTGGATATGCTTCGGGCTTCTTGGGACACAAATCTCACTACTCAAGAGGCGCTAACCAGACTGCAACAACGCCTTAGGCAATGGAATAAAGAAGTTTTTGGAGTGATCCAGCAGAAGAAGGCAAAGCTCGAAAATGATCTAGTCCGAGTCCAAGAAAATCTTTCGACCAATCCCACAAATGATTTGTTAAGTCGGGAAGAACAAATTTCTTGGGAGTTTGACCTGATTCTTTCCCAAGAAGAGTTGGTATGGTTTCAGAAGTCGAGATAAAAATGGATCACTCAGGGGGATAGAAATACACGATTTTTTCATGCATCTACAATAGTTCGTAGAAAGCGAAACAGGATTGAAATGCTTAAAAATGATGAAGGCAGGTGTTGTGTGGATAAGAAGGAGATAGAAACATTGGCAGTTGAGTATTATAAGCGACTGTACTCTCTCCATGATGTAGAAGCGATTGTTGACATGTTACCACGTGAAGGGTTTGCGAGTTTGTCACAAACGCATAGGGCTAGTCTGGACAAGCCATTTGTAGCGAGTGAAGTTGAGACTGCTATGAGAAGTATGGGGAAATATAAATCCCCGGGACCTAATGGATATCAACCAGTCTTTTACCAGGAGTGTTGGGATATAATTGGAGATTCAGTTACGAAGTTTGTTCTTCAATTCTTTGAAACTGGACAACTACCATCTCATCTACAAGATGCTCTAGTTGTGCTGATTGGAAAAGTGATGAACCCGAAGAGGATTACTCAATTCAGACCAATTAGCCTTTGTAACGTTCTGTTCAAGATAATCACAAAGACAATGGTTCTGCGACTAAAACCGGTTCTGATGAAGTTGATAGGCTCTGCTCAATCTAGCTTTATTCCTGAGCTCGGATAATATTATCATTGTACAAGAAGTAGTACATTCGATGAGACGCAAGAAAGGGAGGAAGGGATGAATGTTATTGAAGCTTGATCTTGAAAAGGCCTATGATAGAATCCGTTGGGATGTCCTAGAAGATAAATTGATAGCGGCTGGTTTCTCTAATAGATGGGTTGATTGGATAATGACTTGTGTTAGAGGACCATATATAAGCATACTTATAAATGGAGAGCTTACCAAACGCTTCAAGATGGAAAGAGGGATTAGACAAGGTGATCCTCTCTCTCCATATTTATTTGTTCTATGCATGGAGAGACCATGTCACCTAGTGGAGGCAGCCGTTGAACGAAGAGAATGGAAACCTTTCTCATTGTCTAGAGACGGGCCGAAACTGTCTCATATGTGTTTTGCAGACGACCTTATTTTGTTTGCTGAAGCTTCAGTTTCACAGGTCCAAGTGATAAAGAGAGTATTAGAAGATTTTTGCTCGGCTTCAGGGCAAAAGGTGAGTCTAGAAAAGTCGAAGATTTTCTTTTCAGAGAATGTCTCGCAGGATCTTCGAAGGAGGATAAGTGATGTTAGTGGAATCAAAGTAACTTGTGATATAGGGAAATACCTTGGTATGCCTATACTTCACAAGAGACTCAATAAAGAAACGTTTGGTGGGGTTATTGATAGGATATCTTCGAGATTATCAGGATGGAAGAGTCAAGTATTATCATTTGTGGGGAGAGTTACTTTGACAAGGTCAGTTTTATCATCGCTTCCTATCCACTCCACGAGTACCATCGCCTTACCCGCAAGTAATCTAGAGAAGATTGATCAATGTGCGCGTAATGTTTTTTGGGGAAGCAGTAATGAGAGAAGAAAACAACATTTACTTTCCTGGGATAAGATATGTGAACCACGAAAGGATGGTGGACTAGGGATTCGTAAAGCTTCGATGATGAACAAGGCTATGTTAGCCAAAGTTGGTTGGCGACTACTTCATGCGAAAGAGAGCTTATGGGCCCGAGTACTACAAAGTAAATATAAGGTAAAAGATATACATGACTTATCCTGGCTAGAAAGCAAAAGTTGTTGGTCTCCGACATGGTGTAGTGTGGCGAGGTCCATTAAAGAAGTCATCTTACCGGGTCTACGTTTTGCTATTGGAGATGGAAAAAGCATAAGATTTTGGCAAGATAAATGGATTGGTACAAGCCCATTAAAGGAGTGGGCCACGAGTGTCATACCCGAAGCAATATTACAGTTGAAAATTCGAGACTTGTGGAATGATAATGGTGGGTGGAAGATGGATATTCTCTCAAGCTATGTACCAGAGTGTGTGTTACTTCGACTTGCCACGGTTGTCGTTGATACGGTAACAGGAGCTAAAGATGTATTAGCTTGGGGTGACAATTCTGAGGGTAAATTCTCTGTTAGCTCTGCCTATGGGTTCTTAACTCGTAATATGGCACAACGACAAGATTTGGAAAGTTTCTTCAAAACTATATGGAAAGCGGCAGTACCGGAAAGAACCAAATCATTTCTCTGGCTCGGGGTAACCAAGTCCTAATGACAAATGTTGAGATGTATCGAAGACATATTGGAGCCTCACCAATATGTCCAATTTGCAATAGTGCCGATGAAACAATCATCCATGTGCTTCGAGATTGCCCGGCCATGAATGGAATTTGGTTACGTCTTGTCCCAAGATCAAAACAAGAGACCTTTTTCAGTCAATCCATTTTGGAGTGGCTATTTACGAATCTACGAGATAATACAGAGGTTTCGGAGTGTGATTGGTCATGTCTATTCGGACTAGCTGCTTGGTGGGGATGGAAATGGAGATGTGCTGATGTTTTTGATTCATCAGTACGATGTCGAGACCGCCTACGTTTTCTCAGAGAACAAGCGAAGGAAGTAACAAAAAGTAATGCAAAGGCAAAGAGTCAAATTTTAAGACAACCTGCGAGAGTTATGAGGAACATTGCTTGGCGTAGACCGAGTTGTGATTGGATCAAACTTAATACCGATGGAGCAGTTCGAGGACACTTAGGAAGAGCAACAGCAAGTGGTGTTCCGCGAGATCATGAAGGAGCTTGGTGTGGGGGTTTTGCTCTTAATATAGGTATTTGTACGACACCTCTTGCAGAGCTATGGGGGTGTTTATTATGGGCTCTATATAGCTTGGGAGTACAGAGCTAAACAGGTAGAATTAGAGATTGATTCAGAGTTGATGGTGGATTTTTTACGAAATGGGGTGGTGGATTCTCACCCATTATCGTTCCTGATGCGTTTGTGCCATGGCTTTCTTGTGAAGGACTGGAGGGTCCGTGTTTCCCATGTGTACAGGGAAGCTAATCGCTTAGCTGATGGTGTGGCTAATCTTGCTTTTTCTTTGGACTTGGGTTTTCATTACCTTGACAGTGTTCCACGTGAGGTTGAGTCTTTTTTGGTAGATGATGTTAGAGGAGTTTTTTCGCAGAGATTAATTGTTTCTTAAAACTTTTATTTTGATTCTTTAATAAAGTATGATAGGAGGTTTTCTCCTATCTTCCTACCAAAAAAAATAATTAGAATAAAATAAAAAACCAAATTAGCCTGTGTGCAGCGCGGTTTCGAACCTCGTATATATTAAATAACAAACAAAGTTTCACAAAACGGTAAACATTACTCTGTGCCTGGGGCAAGTCAAAAACTAGAAACAGAGAGATAAAATCTATATAAATTCAAATTAATAAAATTATTTTGTAAACATTAATTAAAAGTATCAAAAGTTGATTCATATTACCTAGAATCCATGAATGAATTTTTTTTAAGAGATTCCAACAATTATTTTAAGTGACACTCAAAATTTAATCTTATTATTAATCAACATAAGTATTTTAGTAATATCCAATATTGTTAATTATACATGTACTAGGTGTTATACTCGATGCATTGCGCGATTATGATCAACTCTATAAACATGATAAAAATTTTAAACTATTTATTAAGCTATACATTGTATAAAAATATAAATTTTTAATAATAAAGTTATAAAATGATATTTTATAGATTTATAAAATATATAGTACAGTAAATTTAAATAATAGAGTATAAATTAACATTCATATGTTCTTTATCTCTTGGTTTTTTTAGATTTTACCTTTATTTGTATTATTTATTGACAAAATTACGTCAATTTCTTCAATATACATATTATCAATATCAACTGACAGTAATTTGTACTTTTATAAAAATATCATCTAATTTTAAAAATTTAATATTTTTATAACAAAAATATCATATCAAATATTGTTTAAATATAATTTATAATTAAAATTTTAATTTAACAAATTTTTTAAAACGAAAGGTCAATTTTAATTAAGAGTAAAAATTTTAAAGGACAAATATCATTAAGGGTAAAGCCGACGTCCGACATAATAATGTCCAAAATTTTAGAAACAATAATTTATTGAGATATGGCCGAATATTTATTATAAAGAAATTTTTTTAACAAAAATATATACATTCCAAAATTTTTGGAATATAGTATAACAAATTACATATATTTAAAAATTAATTATGAACTAAGATAATTTAGATATTCTAATAAGATAAGAACAAATAAAATTTTGGGAATATGTATAATTTTATATACACACCAATTATAGATATAATATACTAAAATAAAAGACAAATACAATAAAAATAAGTAAATATAAAAAGCAAATATACCATAAAATAATAATGGAAATATCTAAATGGTAAATTTATTTTTAAGAGGTTGATTTAATTAAAAATATATTTAATAAAAAATAAATAGAGTACACATGATTTTGAAAGAATATCAAAAATTGAAAAACAGAATAAATAACGTAGACTAAATAATTTACATTAAAGTAAAAAACAAATTTGAACACAAAATCTCTAACGATCAAATGATAAAATTTCTTGTTTGGTTAGTTTTCGGACCATTTTGTTTAATTACTCAAATTATGTTTATTTTGACATAAAATATATATTTTAAAAATATTTGTAACATAATTTAGTTCATAAATACAATATTTGTTATCATGGACGGAACGTAACACCGCGACCATTCCTTCCGCGGGAGTAATCCAAGCAACTGGTCATTGGTACGCGTACCAACTCGTATGGCACCCCGACGCATGACCCTTTAACATTCACGAGTAGAGACGCATTGAACGTCATGAGCCCCAAAACGATTTCCTCGTGGTTGAACTCGTCGTCAAAGACTGCGAAGTGACAAGGGTACTGATCGACACCGGCCGCTCGGTGGACATCCTGTTCAAAAGCACGTTACTAAAAATTGAAATCTTCGAAGAAGAAATCAAACGATTGACTCAATTGCTAACTAGTTTCAGCGACGACACAGTGGAAACCATCAGCACAATCAAGCTACTGGTCCACGTAACGGGGTGCGTCATGATGACAAAGTTTCAAGTAGTCAACGGATACCCGATATTCAACGTGATACTAGGTACACCATAGCCATATTATGCCACCCAGGTGGCAATATCAATCCACATCTAGTGTATCAAGTTGCCGACTCCAAACGGAGTCGTGACCATCAGGGGAAATTAGTGAGAAGCTCGGACATATCTCAGCATAAGGCCCAAAAAAGTTCAGATTTATAACAGCTACAGCTGGGAAGTATGGAACGACCAAACCTCCCCACCGAGAGAGGGAAACCAGTATGCGAACAAATCGATCAGGTCATGATAGATGACGATCACGACGAGAGACGCGTTGGGTTCGGACGTGACCTCGATGAAAAGATACGAAGCAAGCTCATCGCCTTCCTGAAGGAAAATACCTTCGTCTTCGCCTGGTCAAAGGAGTCTATGAACGGCATCGATCCTAATATTACATGCCACAAACTCAACATCGATCCCACCTTCAAACCAATCAATCGGAAAAGAAGAAAGTTGGGGCCGGAAAGAACTCAGGTCGTCAACGAGGAGGTGGAAAAACTCCTTGACATTGCATCCATAACCGAAGTAAAGTATCCTGAATGGTTAGCTAATCCCATCGTAGTAAAAAAAGAAAAGCGGCAAGTGGCGAGTGTGCGTTGATTTCACCGATCTGAACAAGGCATGCCCGAAGGATTGTTATCCCTTGCCACATATTGACAGGCTCGTCGAAGCGACCACAGGAAACGAGCTACTCTCTTTTATGGACGCCTTCTCCGGTTACAATCAAATCATGATGCACCCCGAAGACTGAGAAAAAACCGCCTTCTTCACCGACCAAGGCACCTTCTGCTACAAAGTGATGCTTTTCGGTCTCATAAACATCGGGGCCACCTACCAGGGACTAGTCAACCGGATGTTTGCCGACTTCCTCGGGACCACCATGGAGGTATACATTGACGACATGTTGGTCAAGTCTTGACTCGCCATCGACCACATCGTCCATCTATGTTCTTGCTTTGACGTCCTGAAACATTACGGAATAAAGTTAAATCCCACCAAATGTACCTTCGGAGTCACCTCAGGCGAGTTCCTCGGATACATTGTCACTCATCGAGGGATAGAAGCGAACCCCAAGCAGATCGCGACAATAATTGAACTACCATCCCAAAAAGTACAAGGGAGGTGCAGAGACTAACCGGAAGAATCGCCGCCCTCAATAGGTATATCTCTAGATCGACCGATAGGTACCTGCCGTTCTACCAGCTGCTTAGGGGAAACAAAATATTTGAATGGGACGAGAAATGCGAAACTGCTTTCGACGAGCTTAAAAGGTACCTGTCCACACCACCCATCCTAGCCAAACCAGAAGACGGCGAAACACTACTCCTCTACATAGTCGTCTCATCAACAGCCGTAAGCAGGGTGCTCGTGAGAGAAGACCGAGGCGAACGATATTCTATGTCAGCAAAACGTTGAACGGAGCAGAAATACGTTATCCAACGCTCGAAAAGCTCGCCTACGCCATCGTCATCTCTTCGAGGAAGCTACCTCTAAGAACAATCCTGCACAGTCCCAGCCAGTCCGGCAAGATGGCCAAATGGGAAATCGAGCTCAGCGAGTACGATATCGATTTCAGGGAGCGAACGAGCGCCAAATCCCAGGTCCTGGCTGATTTCATCATCGAAATCCCTCTCAAACTCCTAACCAACGAAGAAGCGCCTCAAATATGGTCCCTTCACGTCGACGGATCATCTTGCTCTGAAGGTAGTGGCATCAAGATCAGGCTCAAATCTCCCAGTGGAGAAATCCTCGAACAGTCTTTCCGCCTTGGCTTTCACGCGTCCAACAATGAAGTCGAGTACGAGGCAATCATCGTCGGGCTAAAATTAGCGATTGGAATCGGAGCAAAACAAATCAAGGCTTACTGCAACTCGAAAGCCATGGCTAGCCAATTCTCAGGAGACTACGAAGCCAAAAGTGAAAGAATGGATGCATACCTAAGAGTGGTGCAGTGTCTAGCACGAAGTATCGACCATTTCGATATCGTAAAAATCCCTCGCAACAAAAAAAGTAGCGTACGCACTAGCCATGATAGTTTCATCGTCGGACACACAACTCAGACTCACCATCCCCTTGGAGGAGATCAGCAAACCTAGCATCTCTATGACATACATCCATTTAAACGACGACCCAGAGATCGCCGAGGATGATTTCGGAAACGATGCCGACCTCGAACCACCCCTGACGGACTGGAGAGACGAGATCAAATTGTACATCGCAGACTGGACCGTCCCCGAAGATAAGTGGGCAGCACATCGATTGAAGGCAAAGGCTGGACATTACATTATGCTCGATGATCAATTATTGCGTCAAGACTCGACCGGCATACTATTACTTGCCTCAGTATGGAAGAAGCTACCAAAGTAATAACCGAGACACACGATGGAGCCGGAGGGAATCACGCCAACGGCCAAGCCTTAGCCCTTAAAATCAAAAAGCATGGTCATTACTGGCCCACGATAATCGCCAATTTCCACAAATACGCGCTCAAATGTGATCAATGTCAACGACACGCACCCACCAGCCACCAACCGGCCGAGCTGTTATGAACATCTGCCTCACCTTACCATTCATGGGCTGGGCGATGGACATCGTTGGCCCGATGCCTGCGTCAAGAGGCAGATGGTTCCTCCTCGTCATGACGGACTATTTCACCAAGTGGGTAGAAGTCAAAGCCTTCGCAATGATACAAGACAGCAAGGTCTAGAACCTCGTATGGGAGTACATCATCTGCCAATACGGCCTCCCATACAAAATTATTATGGAAAATGGCACGCAATTCTGCTCCCATAAATTTGAAAATTATTGCACCAAGTGGAAAATCCGCCTAAGCCATTCGACGTTGAGATACCCACAGGGCAATCGCCAAGCCGAGGCCACAAAAAAAACTATTGTGGATGGCCTAAAGAAGCGTCTCGAGAAAAAGAAAGGATTATGGGCAGACAAGCTTCACGGTGTCCTCTGGTCTCACCAAACCACCCCTCTCCAAGCAACGAACAAGACGCCATTCTGCATGGCCTACGGCGTCAAATCCATGATCCCAGTCGAAGTAAACGTATATAGTCTCTGACTTAAAATGCCTAAACACGACAACCTCAACAACATCATGCTCAAAGATAGACTCGACGAAACAGAAGAACAAAGGGATCAGGCCCTACTACGGATCCAAAACTATCAGCAAGCCGCGGCAAGGTACTACAACAAAAACGTCTGCGTACGAAGATTCTCCAAAGGCGACCTTGTCTTCAGGCACGCCTTTGAAAATACCAAGGAATATCGCGCATGGAAGCTTGGCATCAGATGGGAAGGCCCATATCAAATCATGAAGATCGTCAAACCAGGAGTTTATCAACTCGCCGACCTGGAGGGCGTGATGCAGCCACGCTCATGGAACGCCCGCCACCTCAAACGCTTCTTTTATTAACATGTATGTACTTCTAACATGAACTACAAACGGCTTGATCCCTCTATAATGGGTACGTAGGCAGCCCCAAAGGGCACATCTTCAAAAAAAAAAGGAGAAAGTGATATATACTAAGTGCCTTCACCAAAACAACCTATAAGCTGAGCCCAGTCTCGCACCTATAAGCCGAGCCCAGTCTCGCACCTATAAGCCAGGCCCAGTCTTGCACCTATATGTCGAGCCTAGTATCGCACCTATAAGTCGAACCCAGTCTCGCACCTATAAGTCGAGCCCAGCCTCGCACCTATAAGCCGAGTCCAGCCTCGCACCCTTAACACGTACATCATGATAAGAATATTTTCCTTGAAAGAAAACCAAATCCACTACGACTTCAAAAATTTACAAATTTTATTAAAATGGAGGATCGTCCATCACGCCGAATACAAAAGAGAGCAACCATCACAACTAAACAAAAGCAAAAATTACAACAGAATAAATCCTAAGGATCAGACGGCAGCACCGAGGAACCCACCGGGTTAGCCCTACCCGAAAGAACAAGAAGAAGGGGAATCTCGTCAGGACGAGGCGCGTGAGGTTTTAAAGAACCCCCAAGGTCTTCTTCGGTCAGCTCAGTGACCGATATCTTCTTTTTTTTTTCCAATCGCCTTGGCAGCCTCCTCTACGATTATGTCGACCAACTCCTCCGGGACAGCCCCTCCAAATTCCTCCACCATAGAAAGAAGAAGTCTCGAACAAGTGAAAATGTGAATTTCTCTGTCCAATTCCTCGACATCCAGCGTCTCGTCTATGTGACGCCTTATTTTCAGAAGATGGACCTCGTGCTCCTCGGCTAGAGTTATGAACCTTCTCAACCTCCGTAGCAACCGCCTCTTCAAAACTCGCCTTGAGACGAGCAGATTCTTCAATGGCCTCGGCTAGCTTTCCCTAGAAGATATCGTTATCTCCCTTTAATGTATCAACCTCGGCTCCAATCCTCTCAGCGTTGGCTAAAAGGCCCTTGACCTGCTCGTTCGACTTCTCTGCCAGCTCGGTGGACCATTCAACCTGTTATTAAGCATAGCATGAAGGTCATCCAAAACCTTGACTTTATCCCTTTCTTCCGCAAGGGCATCACGAAACTTGTTCCCGTAAGCCGCGATATCTTTCAGGGTGACCTTTGCTTTCTCCATCTTTAGCTTGAAGTATTTCACCATATGGTTCACCAAAGCCTCGGTCTGCCCAAGGAAAACTCCGACATCAACGATACAGACAAAAAGAGGGAGAGTACAGAGAAAAGGGAAGAGCAGACGTACCTCCAGATATGAGCTGGCGAAGTCATTGAAAACCTGGGGCATCGCATACTCCTCAGTAAAATTACCTCGAGTAATCAGACGACTGACGAGATCCCCGCTAGCCTCATGATCGGCATAAATTTCGAGCACATTATCATAATGGAAATCAAAAGGGACCAGCGGGCAATCGTCTCCATGCACCCCCGTTGAACCCTTGCCAATGACTTCCAGCTAATTCTCACCGGCCCCATTAGCAGGACCTTCATCCGACGCCACGACCTCGTCGACTTGCAAAGCCACCCGCTTGTGCGCACGAATCTGCGCCCTTAAGTCATCCGCGACAGTTTTCTTCTTTTTTTGCAGGAGGCTAGGTAGGGTGCAGCCTCTATTGAGGTTGGGTTACCACCTCAGGTGCAGCCATTTCTTTGGAACCTCTCTGGTCAGATTCCTCTTGGTGCCTCTTCGCTTTATTCTCCCCCCTGCTAGATGATAGTAGGATTTTTCCGGTCAATTCCTATTATACTATCATGTCGTTGTAGTAGTAATAGGTGTCAATCCAAATTGGTGCAGACATTAACCACTCTAGATGCAAGTAGATTCTACTAATTCAAGTCGAACAAGAAGAATGGGTTTTCCTAACAATTCCTAAACAAACAAACATGCATAAAATGAACAGGACATGAAGGATGACATGCATAAAAGAAAACTAAGGAAAACATCAAGTCAAGTAAAAACAGGGAATATAATGAGGGTAAAATGCAATCAAAGGGGGACAGTTATTGACTGGTGATCATTCCTGATTCTCCTAAATGCCTAACATACCTCAATCAATGAGCTATTCCCTAGACAGCAGATTCATAAGCAACCAAGTTCAATCTCTTGATAAATGATTTCAAGCAAAGCAATCACCAGACCTAACTCTCGTTAACGGTACACTACTAAGCAGGCATTTGCAACCAATCTACTAAAGCCAATAAGCACCCTAAAAATCTAATCTCTTAGTCTAGGATATGCAAATCTCTGAAATCACTACGTTGAGGCATTCCATCATACACCTTTTGAGTGCGGGAATGCCCAAGTTCAGATTTCAGTTGATCAGAAGGAAATCAGCATGAAGCACAGTGAAACAGAAGGGAAACTAACAGCAATCAACTTAGGCATAAGGGGGGAAACAAGAATTCAACACCAGACTACCACATCCTCAGGAACCTAAGGGAACTACTCACTACACATGGTGGGAATGAAAACAGGAAAACAGGAAAACAAAAATGCTAAGGAAGACATTATGATCAAAAGTCAAAGCGTGAAGAACAACAAGAACACTATGTAGAAAACTTGATGAACAAAGCTAAACCCTAAAATGCAGAGAATGAAGATGATAAACACAAAGAACTTCTACCCAGAAAAACATAACATAAACTGAAACAGAACATCAAAACCTAGAAAAACAAAGGAAAATGAAGAACAAACTCAAAACCCATAAATTATAATCAAGGGAAAAACAAGATTAAAGATGGAAATCAGAAGATCGACATGCATAAGATGGATAACAACTNAACTTTAAACTAAACAAGAAGATGAAGAAATCAAAGGCTAAACAGAAATTTATAAGAAATCAGAGTTTCTACATGAAGAACATCATCAACATCGTCAAGAACAAAAGAGAGAAAATAAACCTAAGACTCAAACCTAAAATGGAAAAAATAAAGCTTAACC
>OVBE01008534.1:0-17078 GCA_900406425.1 Iberis pinnata | reverse complement strand
CTACCTAAAACCCAATTATGTTTCATAAAGTACCTATTTAGCAAATTTTCTCTTTAATTTAATGCATTTTTTACTAATCCTATATGGCAATATGATTGGTGTAAAGGAGTGAAGTCAATTTAAGAATTCACCAAGGGGGTGAACCCAAGTTTTGTCCTCTTTTGTCCACCTACGTTATGGATATACAAACTATTGTTTGGTAGTCAGTATATTTTGGGGTTTAAGATTTATAGTTTGAATTTAGAGTTTACATTTTTAGGTTTTGGGTTTATATTTTGGAATTTTGAGTTTATATTTGAGGATTTAGGGTTTATATTTTGGGTTTTTGAGTTTATATTTTGGGGTTTTGAGTTTATATTTTGGGACTTTTATTTATATTTTGGGGTTTTGAGTTTATATTTTGGGGTTTTGGTTTATATTTGGGGGGTTTTGGATTTATATTTTGGGTTTTTTATTTATATTTTGGGGTTTTATTTTTATATTTTGGAGTTTTGAGTTTACATTTTCTAGTTTTTGGTTTGTATTTTGAGGTTTAAAGTTTATATTTAGGGGTTTTTTGTTTATATTTTGGGGTTTTGGGTTTATATTTTGGGGTTTTAGATTTATATTTTGGGGTTTTGAATTTATTGGGGTTATATTGTAGGGTTTTAGGTCTATATTTTGGAGTTTTTGGTGTACATTTTGTAGTTTTTGGTTTGTAGTTTGAGGTTTAGAGTTTATATTGTGAGGTTTTGGGTTTACATTTTGTTGTTTTTGGTTTGTATTTTGAGGTTTAGAGTTTATATTTTGGGGTGTTGAGTTTATATTTTGGGGTTTTGGATTTATATTTTCGAGTTTTGGGTTTGTATTTTAGGGTTTTTGCTTTGTATTTTGAGGTTTATATTTTGAGATTTTTGGTTTGTATACATAGGAGTCCGACTATTATTTTCAGTAGTCCGACTATTTACATGATTATATGTCACTAAAATGAAAATTCACCATTTACTATTCAATATTTTATAAAATTTATGTCTGTTTTAAATAATTTTAATCTTGTAAAATTCATAAAAATGTGTTTTTTGGTAATTTTGTGATTTTTTTATTTGATTTTAGATACTTTTATTTGTAGAAATAGTTAAAGAGGTGATATATGAAAATAAAATTGAAAATAAGAAAAAGAAAGTCTGACACCATATCACGCATTCTATAGACAATCCACAATATAACGAACGCGCAGACGAGTTTAAAGGCAAAAAAGAGATTCAGACACCATATAGATTATATCATAACTAATTACACATACTATGTATAAATACTTAATATTAAACATACAACTGATTATTTAACTAATTAGCTCTATATATAAACCATCTTTTACTTTAAAATTTATAATTTTTAAAACATAAAAGTGGTAGTCAAAACCCAAAAAATCATACTCCAGACAGCTGTTAATACGACATAGCTTGTCATATTACAACCAATCGATCAAATTATAAAAATAAAATAAAAATTATACCAAAGCTTACTCAAGTATTCATATTGACAATAATACTGCAAATAATTGGGACCTAAACGTATAATAGAAAATTTGGCAGGAAAACTACTATATCACTTTTTAAATAAAAAATACTATATTACAAAAAAATGTCTCGTAAATAATTGAACTATTTAATTTCAAAAAAATAAATAATAATAATTGAACTATTCAATCTATACATGAATTGATCTGACAATGACATACGTAAGAAAATCATACATAATATTACATGTCCCTGATTATGGAGACAAAAAAAAAAATTGAAAAAAGTTCAACCAATGGAACAAGAGATATTCAAAGGAATATCCACAAAGCTAATTAATTAGATCCAAAATATTATTAGTTTATATCTTTCTTTTTTAGATAAAATTATTAGTTTATATCTTAATAAATAATAATTGTAAGTTTGAGTTTTTTGAATCTACTCAACAAGCTATGTAGCTTAATTTTCATCCAATTCGGATTTGATTTAGTTAAACTGATATTACAATGACTTTTTTTGTGCAAAAGCGTACATCCCTACTATTACTAAAGCAGAATTTCAATACAATTACTTGAGAGTGATAACAATAACAAAAAACTATTATGCAGAAGTTCATTTATTTCAAGAAAAGAAAAGTTCATCAGATTTATAGAGCATTGGCAGTTTGTCTCGCGTTTTACTTTCTTTGTAGTTTCTGTTATTTGGAAGATTTGATGGAGTATCAGAGACTAAGTTAATTTTATTTTTCAGTTTAACATTGATGTATAAGTTTGTCTTTGTTTTTTCGGTCTCCCATTGTTTTGGGCTTTTGATTCTTGAGTTTTCGAAATTATATAGTCGGAATCTGCAGACTTTGGTACTACTCAATTGTAAATCATTCGTTTTAATATTAATCATATGGAAAAAAACAACAAAAAACTATTCTAGTTTTTTGCAATAAAAGGAACGAACATAATAAAATTTTTATAAAAAAAAAAATATTGTATGTGATCAACCATTTATATAATGTGCCATAAACTAGTCAACTTGCAAAAACTACAAAAAAAAGTGGTATTGTGGTAGGAAGAAAAACTACCCCTAATTTGATTATGGCACCTCAAAGATATTTTCGCGCATTAAGTACATTTAAGTGTGACAAAAGGTGATTAGTTTTACACAATAGGTAATGCCTCCCAATAATAGACATTCTCGCATCCATTTCTCCACAATTAATATGGCATTTGCTCTTCTTCTTTAAGTTAGAAGCATTGAGGATAAGAGAATAAGTTGGCACGTAAGGTTCATAAATTTTGTGTGTCTTCTTTATATTTTTTATGTTTCTTAATCTTCAATCAATGCTCTTATTATATTATGTGGGGTTTGTGGACAGACTTTGATGTTGAGTGGACTGTAAAAATGTGTAGTTGATATATAATGGATGAGATAGTAATCATCATAGTTGGTGATTGGGAGTTTTTAGATACTAGATGCTGGTATTTCCGTGTTGCAAAGGATATATATGCAAAATGTTTGCCACTGAGAGCAGATGAAAATTACACTAGTTTCATGAGGAAAGTTATGAAAGCTTATGGTAGGGGAATAAAGGAAGGAAAAATTAGCTTAAGCTATGGGAAGAGAGGCTCAAAATTTGTATTCATGGAGGTTAAGATGCAGCATGTATATGTGGATAATGATGATAGATTAGAGAGATTCAAGAAAGTAGAATCAGAGTGTGATGGAACTGAACATGTATATGTCCATCAGGTCGAACGATGGAGTAGACAAGTATGTCCACCCAGATTTGGAGACAATGTCCATTAATATATATTAACCCCGTATGTGAGGATTTCTTTGAAGGGTATGAGAATGAGGACTTCCTAGAAACAGTGGACATACTTGAATGTTGATACTACTCGGTTTTGATGCATAATAGTGGGCATTTATGTTTGCTATTCTGCATTATTCCGAGTGTTTTCCTTGCATATTTGGTATAATTTAAGGATTCTAAGTGTTCGGGTCGAGTCGGAGCAAAACGATGCTTTTCAGGAGATTTCATAAGATTTCAGAAATTGCAGAACAATACGCACGATCGGGCACTGGATGAGATCGATCGAGCATAATGCATTACAAAGTGCACGATCGGGCAACGCAGTTGTGCGATCGGGCAAAAGTCCCTGGAAAATTAGAAGCTTGAAGATCGATCGGGCAAGAAGAATGAGTCGTACAAAAACATGAGTTGCTCGATCGGGCAACAATGTGCCCGATCGAGCACATCCCCCAAGAAGAAATTGAAATTTTCCAAATTTGCAATCAAGTCCTCAAGTCTATCCCAATTTCCTTATTTCAGTTTATTATACTTTTTAGTCTATAAATACATTGTGTTTTAGGTTTTTAGAATGAAGCTTTATTTTATTTCTGAGAGAATTACTGAAGGAGAGGAGATTCAAGCTGTATTTAGAGAAGATTTTTGAACCCTTTTATATATCTATATCTATTTTAATCATGTGTTCTTCTTTGATATTGTGTTGTTCATCCTTTACAATGTATGAGTAGTTCACTAGTTAGGTTTTAGGGTTTCTCAGGAAAATTGATTGTTATATTTGTCATAAGGGGATAATAATTATTAGGTTCTTAGTCTAGACTTGTTATTAATGCATAAACTACAGTAGCTAATTAGTTCACTAATATTAGACTGATAAGTACAAAGAGATTTGGTTTAGAAGTTGGATCTAGTCTAGATGAATAAGTGATTTTGCTTGCGAGAGTATTGACTTGATTGCTTATGAACAATTAAATCTGAACTGTAATGCATGTTCTGTTATTTAAAAGATGGCGAGAGTTTGTCTCTGATAATTTGAGCATAGGGTTTAATACTCCGAGAGGAGATTATTCCATCTTTGTCTTTCATGTTGAGAACTATTTTCAAAGAAAATCCCTGAATGATAAATTGACTTTTAATCCTGATTACATGTGGTTTCCCTGATGCCTGACGCTTTTATTTCATAGTTTAAACCGTTTTCTATTTACCGTTTTGATTACAATCAACTTTAATTATATATGCTTTAGCTTGATTTGAAACTGAAACTGAAACATGTACTTATGGTCTATGTGGATTCGATACCCTATACTTTGCTACATTGAACTGTTCTATGCAGTATTAGTTTTAGGATTTAAATTCTAGACCTATCAGAATTTTGGCGTCGTTGCTGGGGACCAATAGTGCCTTTTTAGTTTCTTATTAGAATCTAGTCTAAAGTTTTTATTTTTCACTACTTATCTCGTTTTTTCTGCTTGTTTTTTGTTTTACTAGTGTATGATCAGAAGATCTGACAAATCTTATGCATTGCTAAACCTCGGTAACTCAGAACTTGTACGGATAGAACGCTCAAACCGGAAAGCAAAGAAAGATGCAAGCTCATCTAATTCAATGGTTGGAAACGTTGATCAAATTATTCCGATCGGACCCCAAGATCAAAATGATCCACCTGCTCTTGGACTCAATCAACTGATTAACCAACCGCAAGGTGATGGTAACGGCAATCTAGTGCCACCAGGCCAACAAGGAGCTAATAACAACCAAGCTCCACCGGAGAATCCTCAGAACCCTTAGAACATAGATTCAAGGAACTTTGTCTTGTATAGAAATCTGGAGAGAGTTCATATGCTTAATTCTCAGAACCATCCTCTAGTTGGTTCATACAACAATCCTCAAGCATTCTATGCTAACAGGAATCCCATCCAACCCCCTCAACCTCAGCAAAGGGAATACCAATTCCCTATTCAGCTTGTTCAAATGATCTGTAACAACCAATTCAGTGGTTTACCAAACGAGCACCCAATGGATCACATTGAAACTTTGAGGATATCTGCAGCACTATTAAGCTCAATGGAGTAACCAGCGATTTCATGCACTGCAGTTTGTTCCGTCACTCTTTAGCTGAAAGAGCACTTCGCTGGCTAAAGTCTCTACTTACTGGATCCATAGTAACCTGGGATGATTGCAAAGCCAAGATTATAAATTAGTTCTTCACAACTACCATGACTAATACTTTGAGGAATAAGATCTCTTCTTTTGCTCAAAACTCTGTAGAATCATTCTATGAATCTTGGGAGCGATTCAAAGAGTTGCTTCATGATTGTCCACACCACGGTTTCTCTAATGTAAGTCTCCTCAATACCTTTTATAGAGGAATTGAACAGAAGTATCAGTTGTCCTTAGATACAACAAGCGATGAAGACTTTATGTAGAAACCTATTCCAAATGTTTATCGTCTAATAGAGAATCTAGCAGCTAGCAATAGCAATCATTGCCCTGAGTTTGATCATAGAACAAAGGTTTCTATATTGGCTACTAACTCAGAACTCTCTAAGCTGAAGGGATAATTCTCAGAGATGAAATGACTAATCACTCAGCTTCTAAAGGGTCAAAACCAGAAACAGGTTAGTGCTGTAGATGATTCTGAAGGTTATTGCTTTGCAGTCCAAGAGAAGAATATTGTGGGAGTTGAGAAGGAAGTTAGTTACACTAATGCTCAAGGTCAAAGGGTGTACAACCAAGGGTATAATCAAGGCTTTAACAAGACTCATCCCAACCTATCTTGGAGAAGTACCAATGTTGAAAACCCCCAAGATCAGCACTATCCACCCAACAAAAGCCCTTTGTGCATAACTCTAATTCAGGTGGTTTTCAGCAAATCTCTCAGCCTGTATTTCAACAAGCTCAACCTCAACAAAGTAATTCAGTAGAAATGATGTTTAAGCAACTTCTAGAAGGACAGCAACAGTTCTAAACTATGATCCAAGGAGAAGTGAAAGATCTGAATCAAAAGTTTGAAGCATTATCAACACATATGAAGCAGTTGGATGTACAAGTTGCTCAGACTTCTGAAGCTATGAAAAGACAAGTTGGTGTCTTTCCTGGGAAATTTGAGGAGAATCTGAAAGCCTATTGTAAGTCCTTGGTTAGTGATTTATAAGAAGAAGTTGGGAATTTGGAAGAAGACACATATTTCAAAAATCTAGAAAAAGATGCAGAGGAAACTGCTTGATCGAGCATCCCTTTCCCGATCGGGTAATTCGGTTTCGGAAGAGTAGATCGATCGGGCACCCTCAGCCCGATCGCGCAACCAATTGAAAAATTTATAGGAACTTTTGATCAATCAGGCACATCACTTGCCTGATCGATCCCTAATTTCATACAAAAATCATAAACATTTGCCTGATTGGGCACTACTTGCCCAATCGAGCACATACCCCTGGAAACAAAAAATTCCTCTGAATGCCTATAAGACGAGAATTCCATATCTAGTGCCACTTACGAAGCCCATATCATAGTTTAAAGATGGAGAGATGATTGGGAAGCCGCTAAATCCACTTAGGAAGCTTCATAAGATACAAGACCCATGGGAATTTTTAGTTCCTTGTTCGATAAATATAGTAGAATTCACAAATTCTCTATGTGATATCGAAGCTAATGTGAGCGTTATGTTGATGACTGTTGCAGAACAATTGGGACTATCAGGTATCAGACCATCTCATATGACTTTCACGCTTGCTAATGATTCTATTGTCTCTTCCATTGGCTTTATCTCGAATCTATTGGTATAAGTTGGTAATTGTCTCGTCCCTATTGATTTCCACATCTTGGAGACGGGTGATCATCCACATTAACCTTTGATTCTTGGGAGACCTTTTTTTGCAACCGTTGGAGTTGTTGTTAATCTACCCAATCGGCGTATTTCTCTGAAAAACATCAAGAAAAGGGTTTTCTATGCAGCGATTCCCCTCAAAGGGAACACTTAGGCTGACTATGGTAAAAGAAGAGGAGATGAAGCATGAAATTCATATTGAACCAGATCCTAAGTGTGTAGTTGCTGAAGTCTTACACAAAGAGCCTCCAATCTCAATAAGGAATGGCAATCCCAAGGTTAAAGAGAAGGTGAAAGTAAAACCAAAGCATGTAAAAAAAAGAGTCTCAAGTAGCTTTGATCCCTCAAGCAATAGTTGGGGATACAATTGAGTATAAGGTGAAAAGCAAGGAGTTCTCAAAACCCTTTTCGAAAGAGAAAGAGATTGATATTGCAAAAGATGTGATGGGTAAGGTTCTAAAGGTGAAGATGTCTGGATTTGGAGCTTGTTATGGAACATCAGTGGATGTTGATTCCCTTCCTACTTAGATGTAAGCACCGTCAAGCTAAGTGACGTTAAACAAATCGCTGAGTGGGAGGCAACCCACTATATTTAGAGTATAGTTTAATTGTTTTTCAATTTTTTTAGTGAGTCCTAACTTCTTTATTTTTAGTTTTGAGTCTTAAGTGTTTCAGGTTATTACTGGTGAATATTCTTCAAGGACGTTCCATGTTATCTCTTATCTAATTTTATTACTCTTTACTTACTAAATGATTGTTTGATACTAGAATGATTGCTATTAACTGTTCTGAATGATGCCTCTATTATATGATCCTTGCTGACTTTTGATTAGTATTGGTCGATCATAATGCCTTGTTAATGGTTTCTCTTACAACTGATTCTTGTTAGTTTTTAAGCTATCATTGCTCAAATCGTTGTTCAACCGTTACTTACACTTCTCTTGAGTGTTTGTTCTTTTTGCAGGTATAGCGAATGAGGCATATGAGTTCAGAACAGATTTGGGAGCAATTCACCTTTAGTAAACCTCTTTCCCTTAAACACTCGTTTAGCATATATTGTCTATTTTCATCCATTGCAAATTTTACTATTGATTATGGTTACTTCTATACATTTTATTGGATTTATTTTCACAGTAGGACGGTGTGAAGTCTGGGGGAGGGTGTAATGATACTAACTACGTTTTGATGTTTTGTCGTTTTGGTGAAAATTTTCAATTTTTTTTGTTTTTAATCTAGTTGAGTCTACCGAGTCGAAGGAACCATGATCAAAGTCAATGATGATAAATAGCCAAGTGTGGGTATGGTTTTCTATTTCTCTAGATTAATGACTTAGATTAATTGTTGAGATTAGGATTGGAACCCCATTACTGATTGATTTGTTTCTGAAAGTTCTCGTCTTTTGAGTTATTGATGAGTTGATGCTAGCTCTGTGGTGATAGGACTTAGTTTAAAATCTGAATTATTCTTGCTTATGGTGTTGATATACTCTGAGAATTAGGTACCTTGCTCTTCAGTGTTATGTAAAGCTGACAATTTCTTTCAGTACGGTCCGGGTCCTTTCTCTCTCTCCCTTCAGAAAAAAATTCGATAGAAAAAGTGTTGAAAGCGTGACCTAGAAGTCCATAATCATTTTCGGGCTGATAAACAACAAAAAGCAGTAAGAAGATAAAAACGCAGAATAGTGCGAAAAGAAAAAGAAAAGAAAAACGCAGAAAAGTGCGAAAAGAAAGAAAAAAAGAAGTGAGAAAGGGGGAAAAGGATCAGGATCGGAAGTCGGTTGATGCTCTGTTTGGTATTGGAATTTCGATAGAAGAGGTACTTGAGTAAATTGATTGATATATCATATGTGAGAATGCATGTATCTAAACTAAATTGAATTTAAAGAGCTGGTTGATATGATTTGATACTTGATTGATTTGGGATTTAGAGTAGGAAACAAGTTATTAGTTTAGTGGTGGTAAACAGTTCGGTTTAAGTAGTTGTTTGAGATTGGTGTCTTTTGGATTCGAAACTATGCTTATGGTTTTTGAGATTTTGTGAGTTTCTGTGTAGTCCATTTCAAACCTCTTCTCCAGATTGAATCTTGTTATACTTGAGGACAAGCAAAGATCTAAGTCTGGGAGAGTTGATATTACTCGGTTTAATGCATAATAGTAGGCATTTATGTTTGCTATTATGCATTATTCCGAGTGTTTTCCTTGCATATTTGGTATAATTTCAGGATTCTAAGTGTTCGAGTCGAGTCAGAGCAAAATGATGCATTTCAGGAGATTTAAAAAGATTTCAGAAATTGCAGAACAATACGCAAGATCGGGCACTGGATGAGATCGATCGAGCACAATGCATTACAAAGTGCACGATCAGGCAACACAGTTGCGCGATCGGGCAGAAGTCCCTGGAAAATTAGAAGCTTGAAGATCAATTGGGCAAGAAGAATGAGTCGTGCAAAAACATGAGTTGCTCGATCAGGCAACCATGTGCCCGATCGAGCACATCCCCCGAGAAGAAATTGAAGTTTTCCAAATTTGCAATCAAGTCCTCAAGCCTATCCCAATTTCCTTATTTTAGTTTATATTACTTTTTAGTCTATAAATACATTGTGTTTCAGATTTTCAGAACGAGGCTTTATTTTATTTCTGAGAGAATTACTGAGGGATAAGAGATTCAACATGTATTTGGAGAAGAGTTATGAACCCTTTTATGTATCTATATCAATTTTAATCATGTGCTATTCTTTGATATTGTGTTGTTCATCCTTTACAATGGCTGAGTAGTTCACTAGTTAGGTTTTAGGGTTTCTAGGGAAATCAGGGTTTGATTGTTAAATTTGTCATAAGGGGATAATAATTATTAGGTTCTTAGTCTAGAATTGTTATTAATTCATGAATTACAGTAGCTAACTAGTTCATTGATATTAAACTGATAAGCTCAATGAGATTTAATCTAGAAGTTGGATCTAGTCTAGATGAATAAGTGATTTTGCTTGCGAGAGTATTGTCTTGATTGCTTATGAACAATTGAATATGAACTGTAATGCATGTTCTGTTATTTAAAAGACGGCGAGAGTTTGTCTTTGATAATTTGAGCATAGGGTTTAATACTCAGAGAGGAGATTATTCCATCTTTGTCTTTCATATTGAGAACTATTTTCAAAGAAAATCCTTGAATGATAAAATGACTTATAATTCTGATTACATGTGGTTTCCCTGATGCCTGACGCTTTTATTTTATATTTTTAAACCGTTTTCTATTTATCGTTTTGATTACAATCAACTTTAATTATTTCTGTTTTAGCTTGATTTGAAACTGAAACTGAAACTAAAACGTGTACTTCTGTGGATTTGATACCCTAAACTTTGCTACATTGAACTATTCTCTGTAGTATTAGTTTTAGGATTTAAATTCTAGACCTATCAAATGTGTATACAGAAGTGGAGCAATTCTTGGACATAATACGCCGAGTATTGGAGAGGAACCTCCTACATGTGGACTAAAATATGTTGAAGTAAACAAACAAAGTCATGGTGGACCATCTAACATAACTCATGGAGAAGAAGACAAGT
This sequence comes from Iberis pinnata, assembly GCA_900406425.1. Taxonomy (NCBI): domain Eukaryota; kingdom Viridiplantae; phylum Streptophyta; class Magnoliopsida; order Brassicales; family Brassicaceae; genus Iberis; species Iberis pinnata. The sequence goes on along the minus strand of OVBE01008534.1, from coordinate 6,389 downwards.
AGGTGGGCATAAAAGAGAGAGAGCTAGAAAAGAACAGATTAGTGGCAGCAAAAATAGTGAGTTTGGACAGTGGAACACCGACGAAGATGGAGAATATTGGTATGATAGTTGCAAGGATATGATGGACTATGACTTCGACATGATGAGAGAGCTTATAGTCACGAAATATTCAACACAATTGGATCCATATGAGAGTTTAGGCCTAAAGGGTATTGGTGAGTCGTATAACGTCTTGTGTGTATCTGGTGGATCTTTGCTTGATGGACATGATGAGATTGAGGGAGTGGGCAGTGGTGAAGTAAACGACAGGATGTCATTGGACAACAATATAGATAATATAAATGGATAAAATTGTGACGATAGGAAAAGTGGACAAGTATATGAGCGTGGTGGACCAAGTGCTATGGGTAATGATGGACATGTTCATGTGGAGTGGCAAGAGTTCCACATCTTGATTTGGATACCCTAGGAGATGGTGGTGGACATTATGATTTGGAAGAACAGGGGGACAAAGTTGGCATGTCCAATCCACATAACAATATAGTGGACCGTTTAGAAGAAGAGGCCGGTGTAATATGGGTGGACAACAATTGTATATGGCGGTGGATGTAGTGGTTAATCTGGTGGTGGACCTGAAGAAAATGAAGACATTGTTGACGAAGCTAATAACGTGGACAACACTTCATTTCACTTGATGATGACATGCCATATAGAGTCAACGTGGGGCGGATGACAAGTGGCACAACAACCATGAATTTGAGAAAAGGGAGCAATGCACTTTACATTGGAATGATATATAAAAACAAAGGTGAGCTTCATGAGGTGATTCTGTCTACTCAGTAAAAAAATTGTTCAATTTCAAGGTGCAAGCTTCCGACAAAAAAAAGGTTGAACCTGCAAATGTAAATATAATGATATGAATTAAAGTTAGAGACATATAATTGTATGTCCCAACTATAATGTTCTCAAACTTACAGTGGACATGTTTTCGGCTTTCGTAATTTTTGAGTTGTGAAATGTCTTGCACATTGGTAGACTCAATATGGCTTCGTGTGTGGAATCGTGACCATCTTCTTCAGTTACAAGTAGTAGCCTGACAAACTCAGGGATAACAACGTCAAAAAACAACTGCAATGCCAAGCTGAAACCATGAGTCGATGTATGAGACTGGTTAAGCTTTTTATTATGAGTTCGTCCGCACTCTCGCATTGATCACCAACTTTGACCATCTATATTTTTAAGGAGAATGCCTCACGACCGTAAGGAAAACTCTCAAAAGCTTCTAAATCTTTAACCATTTCAAAAGCCTTACTCCCAACTTTAACAGGGTTTGTATTTTACAACAATATACCCTCGACTATGACGATAAGAGCAAGCCGGGGAAGTTGCGAAGAATCAAACCTCGATTCTTGCGATTGATGGACAGGTTCCTTGAAGACGACATGCGTGGAGGTGGCTTTGCGATCTTGTGTTCACATGAATTATTCTCACTGAAGTCGTTTCATGGTCACCGGTTGTTTCTCCTTTAGCCTAGGTGATGAACGAACCCTTCTAGAAGACGACATCAACAGCGATATTGGAAGAAAACAACAATAGAAATGATTAAAAGAATTTTTGATTTTGTGAATTTAGGAGTTATGGTTTGTGTCTTTACAGTTTCCGGTCTAAAAAAGAGAGAATGTGAAAGAAAATTGAGCAGTTACTTTGACAAGAGATATGAAAAGATGGAAAACTGCTTTTATTTTGTTGTTTAAAATTTTTTTTTTTAAAGAAAATCACCATCTCTAAAAAAATAATGTTAAAGAGGCATATTCGTCATTCGCCAAAGTCGAATATATAGTATTCTCTACAAGTTGTAGACAATATGATATATTCAGTATCTATTGAATATGAATATGGCAATGTTCATATTTTTCTAAAAATAATTGTAGATTTTTTTTTTTTTTTTGACGAAGAAAAAAGAAATATAGTTTTGTCCTATTTTCATGAGATACATGTGTTAGCAAATCATAAATATGTGATATTATTATTATTATTATTATGTGATTTTAAAAATTAACATAATATCATGTAGCGTAGTACTATCTTAACACGTAAATAACATGATACATATTTAGAACTATATGTGAAATAATATGATACTTATCATCTGTTCTCTATGCTAATTAATACTACTAAGAAAGTGGAATTTGACTATCTACGTATATATATTCTTGATAATAATTATCGTAATAACTTCTTTTGTCTTTATTCACTTGATAGAACTTAACCAAAGTACACAACTAATGCAAGTAGATGATTACAAGTACAGCGCTTAAAGAGGGATAATCTAATCATGTGGTTATTCAACTTTAATGTTATATTCTTCACCTTCAATTTTTTAATATCAAAAACTATATAGTATATGCAAAATAATGAAATTGTTTATAGTAATCGAGCACGTACTCCTATGGACACGCGTTGACATTGGGATGATGATCGAGATCTTAAGTACGTCTTAATTCCAATCAGTTACTGAAGTTGTAATTTATTGAAAGGAATCAAATTTGAAATAAATATGTATTTTATTCCGTCTTCTTTGATCGGTTCAATGATATTATCTTATAAAAGTTGGCAACGTAAATTTAATATTCCGATTTTAAATGTTTACAATCAAAGTAATGATATATACTTCCATTATGCATGTTTTATATTCAACACAATATTTATATCATTGTGCAAATTGTATTTTAGTAATCCTAAAATATGACAATACTTAATTATATTTAAATCCTACTTATAAGTATTGTAATGAGGTTACGTATAAAAGATATATACTTTAATTTGTTGAATATAAAACAGCATAATTGATAGTAGTAGCATTAGGATTAGTTAAGAAAAAATGGAATGGAATAATCGACTAGGACAAACATTACGAAACCAATCATGATTTTCATAATATCTTAATAAGTAACAAACTTCAAATAAATTTTTTAATATTTTCAATAACCGATTTAATTTTTTTTTTCTATAACTAACTCACATAATATATTTATCTGATATTGGATATTCGTTCTTCATTTCCATTTTCGATAGAAAATTAATGGAAAATTTTTATAAAATAACCTAAACATATACCTTTTACTAACTTTAAATATATCAAATTTGATAAATTAATATTTTGTTATCGTTTTTCCTATAAACATATTAGAAATATATATTTACAAAATTATTATCATTAAGGAAAACACAAACAAGATAAAATGAGATCTAAATTTACTATAAAATTTCGTTGTCTTCAACTTCTCACTTAAATTGGTACGTAGATTTAGAAGACTATGAAAGTTTGTAAAAGTCTAAATACAACAGCTTTGCCATAAACAATTCGTAGAACCGCAGATTTTTGAAATTTGTCGCGAAGTTTGTGATTACGGATAGTTCTATATGGCATGCAGAGTTCTGCAACTCATATTTTTTAAAAATTGTCGTAGATTTCCATAGAAATCTGCCGCAGCCCTCTAAAATGCTATAAACGAATGATCACATGATTGATCAAAACTTTTATACACGGTTTTGATGATCTGAATATCAATAGTGTTACTCGTCTATTATTATTAAAAACAATGGTACTTTATGCTGTTACAATAATTAACAATTTTTTCACAGTACATTTTGTAAGGTTTTCTGTTCACTATCTTGCTACATCTAAAAAGAGAAGACTTTTTCGGTTTAGTTTTAGGTTTATGTGCATCAAGATTTAACTAGCTAGCTAGATTCCAACATTTAATCTTTGAAAGGCGAATCAATATATATATATATATATATATATATATATATATAATATACTTATATGTTGTATATCTGATATGGATAACCAAATTCATATATACACACATTAACATCTAGTTAATTACCTTTTGTATAGTATATGCGAACGAGTATAACAAATTAATGTATTTTTGTACCAACCATTTGTCTAGATCATTATAAAGAAAATCTGAATTGATTGTTTAACTCGTACAATAATGAGTTACAAAAAAAAAAAGTATAATTCGCGAAATATGATTGTTGTACAATTGACTGAAATCTACTCAATATTAACCGATTCAAGTGTAAAGAACAAGAAATTTCATAATGCAGTTTCGACAAATCAACACACCAAGAAATAAACAATGAATGAACAAGAAGATGAAGAAAGAACACAGATATTTGATATCCCAGTTCAGGAATTACTTTTCTACGTCTGGGCCGAGATTCAGAACTCGGAATCCACTATAAACTGGTAAAAATTACAGATACAAACACCAATCGAAAACACTCACCAAGAACACCCGATTAGAAACTCTCTATAATCCCTTGTTTCCCCTCTCTCGCATTACAAAGCTTCGCTCAAATGACTCACCATCACTCACCTAGAGAGAGCTCTGAAAGATAAACCATAAGTTTTCGATTACCCTTGAAGATCCCACTCACACTTGCTTAAATCCTCTGTTTAAGCTTCAACAGCCAAAACAGACTTAACCAACTCTGCAACAACCTTCAACAGACTCTGCCAGCTCAGCAACTTGAGGTTTGAGACTTAAAACAAAACGCCGCCGTTTGACACTTAAATTAGACCACCTTGCAAATTGAATCAAACTGAATTCTCGATTTACAGAATTAATCTCCGGTTTAGATTCAGATTGGCAGACAATATGCAACAAACTCCACCTTGAATGACAAACTGAAGCACTCCATAACCCAATCACCAGTATACAAGACTCCAAAACTCACTCGGAACTTAAGCAGCTTAGCTTAAGCTCCTAGATACTCCAAGTAAACCCAAAAGATGATTGGAGTTACTTACCGGAAGTACCTTTGTAAAGATATCAGCTGCATTTTCACTTGTGTGAACTTTTACCTAAGATATCTCTCCATTTTCAATCAAATCTCTGACAAAAGACACCTTTGTTGCCATGTGTTTTGTCCTCTCATGATAGACATTATTCTTTGCTAGTGCAATTGCACTTTGAGAGTCACACAAAATGTCAACACTTTCTTGTTTATACCCAAAATCATCACTTAACCCCTTTAGCCATAAAGCCTCTTTTGCAGCTTCTGTGAGAGCTATATATTCATATTTAGTGATTGATAAGGCCACTACTCTTTGCAAAGTTGATTTCCAGCTAATAGCACATCCACTTGCCACAAAAGTATAACCAGTTAATGATCTTCTTTTATCCAAATCTGCAGCATAATCTGCATCACAGAAACCACTTATTTTTAGTTCTGCACTTTTCTTGAACACTAAGTTCGTTTCTGTGGTATGTTTCACATATCTTAGAACCCATTTCACTGCTTCCCAATGCAGTTTTCCTGGATTGCTCATGGATCTACTGATTAGGCCTACAGGATATGCCAAATCCGGCCTTGACCCAATCATTCCATACATCAAACTTCCCACTGCATTACAATATGGGACATACTTCATGTATTCTGCATCAGCTGTTGTTTGCCTTTCATCTGATTCCTTTAGCTTTAAATGAGCTCCCATGGATGTATGAACACCTTTTGAAAACTGCATTCCATAACATTGAAGGACCTTATTCAGATATGCATTCTGAGATAGCCTTAGAGTACCTTTTCTTTTGTCTCTTATTATTTCAATGCCCAGAATTTTCTTTGCAGGACCTAAATCCTTCATATCAAACCTTGAGTTCAACTGATCCTTTAAGATCTGAATAAGTCTCATATCCTTGCTTACTACCAACATGTCATCAACATAAAGCATGAGATATATGTAGGTACCTGATATTTGCTTTATGTACACACAATGATCATGTTCACTTCGGGTAAAACCGGAATTCATCATGAATTGATTGAACTTTAAGTTCCACTGTCTAGGAATTTGTTTGAATCCATAGAGAGATTTTTTCAGCAAGTAGACATGATCCTCCTTTCCCTTTATAACATAACCTTCAGGTTGGGTCATTAAGATTTCTTCTTCTGGACCACCATGGAGGAATGTTATTTTTACATCTAGCTGTTCTAACTCACATTCTTCATGAACCACAATGGACATTAGAAACTTGATGGACACATGCTTAACTACAGGAGAGAAAATCTCATTGTATTATATTCCCTCTTTTTGAGCAAAGCCCTTGGCCACTAACCTGGCCTTGTACCTTGGTTCATCAGTTTCTTTTATCCCACCTTTTCTTTTGAAGATCCACTGATAGTAGGATTTTTCCGGGTCAATTCCTATTACACTATCATGTCGTTGTAGTGATAATAGGTGTCANGTCAAGTATTGAAAATTGGTTTTTCTAACAAGTCCTAAACAAACAAACGTGCATAAAATGAACGAGACATGAAAGACGACATGCATAAAAATAAACTCTAAGGAAAGAAAGCATGCAAAGTAAAAACAG